>RJWM01003390.1:30978-114130 GCA_004363535.1 Dasyprocta punctata
ATTGGTTTTATTGTGTTTTGTTTTTGGTTTGTTTTTGCTATGCCTGATGGAATGGTCAACTATTCTGAAAGTAGCAACATACAATATAGTAGCTATTGTTTTCATAGTATCTCTGTCTGAAGTTCTATGCCAGTCCTACTGCTTTGTTTTGATTGTTCTGTTATCTTTTGTTGCATTTCACTATCTTTGAAATAAAATTAAAAAAAAAAACATCTTTTTTATCCATTCCTTGGCTGATGAGCATGGGAGTTATTTCCAAGATTTAATTATTACAAATTGAGCTGCTATAAACATACATTGTTGTGGTATGATGTTTTTAATTTTTCTAGGAAGATACCCAGAAGGGGAATATCTGAGTGAAATAGAACCTCTAATTCTAGTTTTATTCTAAGAATTTTCCACACTTATTTCTACAGTGGTTGTACCAGTCTATACTCCATCCAACAGTGGAGAAGGGTTCCTTTTTCCCTACAGCCCCTCCATCATTTGTTACTTTTTTATTCTTGATGGTAGCCATTCTCTCTGGAGTAAAATGAAATCTCAATGTTGTTTTAATTGATATCTCTCAAATGATCAATAATGTCAAATATTTTTTCGTATATTTATTTGTCATGTGTATTTGAGAAGAGCACGTTCATTTCAGATGCCCATTTTTGAATTGAGTCTTTGAATTTGGGGGGGTCTGATTTTTTTCAATTCTTTATAGGTTCTAGATAGAAGTCCTTTGTCTGAGGGACAGTTAGCTAAATTTTTTTTTTCACTCTGTGAGTTGTCTTTTTATTCTGTTTTTGATTTCTTTTTCTGTGGAAAAGCTTTTTTAATACGAGATTCCAGTTGTTGATTCTTCAAAGTGTTTCAACTCCATAAATTTACCACTTAGAATCCTTTGACTCAGCCCTCTATATTCTGGTACGTTTTATCTCCATTCTTGTTTAGTTGAGATGTTTTTTAATTCCTTCTATAATTTCATCTATGAACCATTGGCTGTTTAATTGTCATGTATTTGAGGAGTTTCTGTGGTTTCTTTTTTTATCTTTTTTTATTAATAATAATAACAATGATCAGAGTAAAGCAAAAGAGAGAGAACCATATTGGGCCTTGAAGACAAGACAGAAGAGAATCCCCTGTACTTGCTACATTGCCTGCTGTCACCTTCCATAGAGATGCTCGGGTTGCTGCCCAGAGGCCTGTAAGATCTACTGAACAATACTAGCAAAAAGTTGGTTGATGTTCCTGGGTTGCTATCAATTTAGCCAGATCTGTGGTTTCTTTTGGCATTCATTTCTGATTTCTTTGCACTATGGTCAGATAGTATGAATGGAATAATTTCAATTCTTTGCATTTACTTAAACATGTTCTGTGGGCTAGTATATGGTCTCTTTTAGAGAATGCCCCATGTACAGTGGAGAATAATAAATATTCTGATGATGTTGGGTAGAGCACCATGAAAGTATCTACTAAATCCATTTGTTCACAGGTTTGGTCAGTTATGATATTTCTTTATATTATTTTAAAAGGGGGAACTAGACTTTAGAACTTCTAAAGTATAAGCACAATAACTCTGGCCACGATTTATTGCAAATAGACTATATCACAGGCACCATGGTTTGTAATTGACATACATTTCCAAATCAATTCTATGAGATGTTCTCATCCTATTTATAGGAATGGGACCTGAAATTTTGAGAGTAATATATGCAAGGTTTTTGGCTGCCAGCCAGTGACCCTTTCAAATATTTTTACTACTTTTAAAATGTCATTATTCGAAGGATTTACAAGACAATTTCACTATATGTGACAGTGTCTGATTTTTTCATAAGAAATCATTGCTTTTTTTTCTGATATCATTGGTCCAATTGTATATTTAATTATACTTGGAATCATTATGCTAGCTTAAATTTTTTAGCAGATCATCCTTTTTCTAAATGTTTGATTTCAGTGTAGTGTCTATTTGATTCAGTGATTATTTCAAGTTTTAAAATTATGTTTTTGTTGTTCATTCTTTATGCCTTTTAATTTCATCAGGCAAAGATCAGATTACTTAGCCTATAGAAATCTTAACTTTCTGAAAGAAAGGATTAAGTTTTCTTTGATGTCAAATGTAAGGTGTATTGCTATAATGAAAAAGATCTATGCTGTATCTAAAATGTTTAAACTTCTATATGTATTTATTAAATGAAACTTGTAGATTCTTCTGTATTCTTGCTTATAATTGTCTCATTGTTCTGTCTTATTTTGAAAAACATTAAAATCTTTTTCATCAGTTTACTATTTCACAGTAATTGTTTTATTCAGTTAGCTGCTTTGTGATTGTATTCATGATTCATCAAATTTAAATGATTCTCATAAACCATTTGTAATATCACTTCTTTTTAAATTTTTTTTATTGACAAAACTTGTATATATTTATGGTGTGCAACATGATGTTTTCATATATAAGCCTTGTATGATGGAGCTAATTAACATATGCATTGTCTCATACACTTTTTTGATGAAACCACTTCAATTCTACTATTAGCAATTTCCAAGTACATACTACATTATTGTTATTCAGTATGATGTACAATAAAAATCTTGAATTTAGTCCTCCTATGTAACCGAAATTTTGAATACCTTGACCCAGTGTCTCCTGCTCTTAGCTACTGGTAACCTCTATTCTACTTTCTACTTCTGAGCTCAGCTTTTTTAGATGGCACATTTAAGTGAGATCACTGTTTTTGTCCTTCTGCTTTTGGCTTATGTTACTTAACATAATATTCCTCAGGTTAGGTTCATCCATGCTATCCTAAATGCCAGGGGTCTCTTCTTTAAGGTTGAATACTGTTTTGTTTTATGCACTTGCATCACATTTTTAAATTTTAAAAATATTTTTTAAAAAGACAAAAATGATACAGAACTTCAAAAAATAGGAAACTAACACTAATTAATATATGACTTATTGTTATCTTGAAAGTAGTTCAGATTACAAGATTTAGGCATAACAAATGATCAAATGATCAGGCAATGAAAATGCAAACTGTTCTTGATGAATTAATAGAACTTAGTGGTACAATTATTTATTGTGTATGTATTTATATATATGCATATATACATATGTGTATAAATATATAGTGTGTATATATATAATCTTTTCCTTCTTTCTTTTCTACTTTCCCCTCTCTCAGTTCTTTCCTTTCACATGTGAGTCTGATTCATTTCACTTATGAGTATGGTCTCTGGTTTTATTCATTTGCATATAAAAACCTCAAGCTTAGCCTTCTTTATAACTGAGTAATGCTCCATTGTATATAAATTCCACCTTTTTTATTCATTCTGTGGTTGATGGACATTTGGGTTGTTTCCAAGATTTGGCAATTATAAATTATGGTACTATAAACATGGGTACACATGCATCACTGTGGCATGATGCTTTCAATTCTCCTGAGAAAACACACAGAAGGGGAACAGCTGGATTGAATAGGACTTTCAATCCTAGTTTTTTGAGGAATATCCACATTGATTTCTGTAGTAGCTGTAATAATCTACACTCCAGCAACAGTGGAGAAGAGTTCCTTTTCCCCTACAGCCCTGCCAGTATTTGTTATTGGTTGATTTCTTGATGATAACCACTTTCAGGAGTGAGATATAATCTCAGTGTTGTTTTAAATTGCATTTCTTGAATGAACAGTGATGTTGAACATTTCTTCATATATTTATTTGCTATTTGTATTTGAGAAGTGTGTGTCAGTCTCTGATGCTCATTTTTGGATTGGGTCTTTGAATTTGGGGAGTATGATTTTTTCACTTCTTTTTTGGTTCTAGATAGAAGACCTTTGTATGAAGGACAGCTGGCTGAAGTTTTTACCAGTCTGTGGGTTTTCTTTAAACTCTGTTGGTGATTTATTTTAATGTGCAAAAGCTTTTTAATAAGATGAGATCTCCATTGTTGATTCTTTGAAGTACTTCTGCTGCAGTTTGTGTTTTGTTCATGAACTGTTTGCCTACCTGTGTCTTCAAGATTTCTAACTACCTTGTCTTCCAGTATATTTAGTGTTTATGCTTTGATATTTAAATCTTTGACCTATTTTGACTTTAATTTAGTGCATAGTAATAGATATGCATCTAGTTATAGTCTTTGACATATGGAAAGCCAATTTTTCAAACATCATTTATTAAAGAGGCTATCTTTCTTTCAGTGAACATGTTTGACCCTTTGTCAGTTCTTATAATTCTCTGCTGATTTTTGTCCAGTTGATCTCTTTGTGACAATGGGGTATTAAGACCTCTTGTTACAATTGTGTTATTGCTTATTTGATTTTTCATATCTACTAAGAATTATCTTATACAATTGGATGGTCCTATATTTGATGCATACATATTTATGATTGTTATCTCTTCCTTTTGAAATTTTCCCCTAGCAAGTATATAGTGACCTTCTTTATCTCTTTTGGTCATTCTTGGTTTGAAGTTCACATTGTCTGCAAATAGAATACCCGCCATATCTTTTTTCTGGGATCCTATTGCATGGAAGATTGTTTTCTATCCTTTAAGTCTATAAATTTCCTTTTGAGTTAAATGTGTTTATTGTATATAACATATTTTTGGATCTTGTTTCTTGATCCATTCTGCCAATCTGTGTCTTTTGATTGGTGAATTGAGGCCATTTCCATTGATGGTTATAGCTGATATGTATTGGCTTGTCTTTGTCCTGATACTTTCATGCTGTTAGTTCCCTGCTTTTCCCTTCTGTTTAATGGTTGTCCTTGCCTAGTGGTTTCTTTCTGATGTTATTCTTGGAACTGTGGTCATTTTTATCTCTGTCTGAATTACCTTTCAGTACTCTTTGTACAGCTGGCTTGGTGGTCATGAATTTCTTCATTTGTTCATTCAATTGTCTGCCCCGCACAGCAATCCTACTCTGATGCTGGTCCTGGAGCAGTGGTCATTTTTTTCTCTCTCTAGAATATCCTTCAGTACTCTTTGTAGGGTTGATTTGGTGGTCATGAATTTCTTCACTTGTTCTTTGTCATGGAAGTGTCTTACTTCTTCATGAATTTTGAAAGATGGTTTTGTAGGGTACATCAGTCTGGGTTGAAAGTTGTTTTCTCTCAGGACTTGAAATACTTCACTCCAAGGCCTTCTTGACTTGAGGGTTTGTGTTGAGAAGTCTGCTGTTATTCTGATGAGCTTTCCTTTATAAGCAATCTTTTTTCTTTTCTAACAGCTTTTAGTATTCTGTTTTTGTGGTGAATGTCTTTGACCTTGATTATTATGTCTTGGTGTATTTTTATTTTGCTCATGGCTGTTTGAAGTGCTATATGCTTCTTTTGTTCACATGTGAAATTCTTTATTTATGCTTTGGGAAATGTTCTGCCATTATTTCTGTAAAGGATTTTTTAAAATGACATTTGCCTGTCTCCTGCTTTCTCATTGATCCCAATCAGTCTTACGTTACTCTTCTTTGCTTCATATTGTTGCTGTTGGATTGATTTTTCTCTTGCTATTTTTAAGATATCTTTGTTTTCATGTCACTAAATGCAATTTTGTTTTCAAAATCTGATATTCTAGTCTATCCATCATTCAAATTGTTACTTATAACTTCAAGGGATATTTTAATCTCTTGGATTTCCTCTTGTATGTGTTTCATGGATTCAATTTTTTTCCTATGTTGAGCATTTTTCCCATCATTTTTCTAAGCTCATTTACTCTAATTTGTGTTTTCTTTAATATCTTTGATTTTAAGCATCACTTCTTATTGTATCTGAGAGGTTATTTTCTTTATAGCCTTTTCACTTGTTTTTTCCATTTCTTTTGGTCTTATTTCAGGAAGTTCTAGAGTTTGACTTCCAGTGTCATCTATCTCATTGTGTTCTAGGCTTTTCCTCCATGGGCTGGGGATCTGAGGTTACATTTTGCTTCTGTGTCTGGTCATTTTATTCTCTTTTTAATTTATTTTGTTTTCAATGCTGATGCTTGATGATTTCATATGATGGATAGCTTTATCACTAGTATTGAGGCTTCTCTAGGAGATGTCTGTTCTTTAGGGATGTCCTGTAGGTGTAGGTGGTTCTTCATAGCTATCCCAAGAACTTATCTTCCCAATTTGTAAAGAATGCAAGGCTACTATTTGACTTAGCAAATGATCCTTTGGTACAGAACTGTAGAAATGATTATGAACCCATACAAACACAATAACATAATGCAGGGGAGAAAAACTGATCATAGCATGTATGAAATCCTGGGAACAGTAGTACAGTTAGTGATAAAAATAGTTTCAAGTACAGCTTAACTAGTGACAAACTATGATAACCATTAACCTGGTACCTCTGACCATAGGAACAAACTCTGAAGTTATATAACAAAATAAAACACATACTATGTACTTGTATGCAGTGATTTTCTCCTTAGTGAAGTAACTTTTCCCTTCTGTTAGGGTAGGGGGAGGTTATATTGGATAGGGGACATGACAAAGTCATAAATGAAGTCAAATATAGTAGAGTCAAGGCTGGAGGTCAAACGATGATCACACAAGTTTTGGGAAGCTGGACGACACAAGAGAGAAAGTGTGAAATAGAATGCAAAGGATTAATCAGAAAGGAAAAAGTAATAATTGAGGACAGTTCAAATTTAAGACATATTGAGGAAAGAGAGGAAGAGTATCAATAGAAGTCAAGAAAAAGGAAAAGGTAAGAAACCTAAACTGAGGGGAAAAAAAGGAAGAAAGAGAAGAAAAGCAAAAAAGAAAAGAAGGAAAAAAGAAAATAAGGAGACCAGGGAAAGAGGAGGAAAAAAGAAAGAGAGAAAAGAAATAAAGAATCCAAAGCAACACAACAAAATACAAAACAAAACAAGATGACATCCAACCAGACAGGAAAGCGATAGACAATCAGACAAACAAGGTAGATTGAAAGTAGTAAAGTACCTCTGGTGTTTACAGTTCTGTAATAATGTCCATGTCAGATCCCAGAAATGTGCTGTATACTCCAAGCAAGTTTGCCATGGGAACTGTGCTTGCTCTGGAGCTGATCACGGCCTCTGGGTGTGGGAGCTGGGACTGGTCTTCTGTTGGTGGAGTTCTCCAGAGCCCAATTGCTGGCTCCATCCTGCTGCTTCAGAGGTTTCCTTGCTGCTGGTCTCACTGAGTTTTCTGCCTTCCAATGGTATGTGTACGTCCCTGGGCTGGGCTGTCCTGGGTCTCAGAGTTCCAGTCAGTCCGCCCACCAAAGCCGTGTGTCTCTCTGTCTTTTGGGGACAGCTTTTTACTTAAAATCTGTTTTGTCTAACGTAAGTATGGCCATCTCTGTTCTCTCTCATTGTCACATGCACAGAATATCTTTTTATTCTTTCATTTTTAGCCTATGTGTGCTCAAAAGTCTCTTATAAACAGCTTATCATTAGCTGATACTTTGTTTTCTTTTCAGCCATTCCATGTCTGTTCATTGGGAAATTTAATTTATATACTACTAAAGTAATTACAGATGGGAAAAGAATTACTATTACCACCTTCTTTTCTCCTGTTCTGGTAGCTTGTCTTATCTTTCCTTTCCTTATTTTTTCTTTTGTGTTTTTTTGTGTGCTTTTTGTAGTTGTTGTGATATGCTTTTACTCTTTTCTCATTTTATTTTCTGTACTTTCCACAGATACTTTATTTGTGTTTACCAAGAGACTTGCATAAAGCATACAGTGTTTTAACATTTTGTTTTGTTCTTTGGCATCTTCTCTATTCAACTTAAAGTACTTCTGGTAGGATTTCGTGTAAGTCAGATCTACTGATAGGAATTCCCTCAGGTTTTGTTTGTGTTGGATAATCCTTATCTCTCCTTAGTTTTTGCAGTGGAGTTTCCCTAAAGATAGGATTCTCAGTTGGCAGCTTTTCTTTTTCTTTCAGTACTTTGAAAATATTGTCCCACATCATTCAAGCCTGCAAGATTTCTGCTTAGAAAGCCACTAGTATTATGGATTTTCCTTGTATATGATGAGTTACTCTTCTCTTGTGTTTAAAACTTTTTCTTTAACTTCTGACAGATTGATTAAAGTGTGTTTTTGTGTGATCTTCTTTCTGTTACTCCTATTTGGAGTCTGTTTGTGTCCTTAAATCTGGATGTTTATTTTCTTTCTCAGAGTGGGAAGGTTTTAGCTGTAATTTAATTGAATAGGTTTTGTCTCTTTCTTTCTCTGTACTTCAATTAGTACTCCCCTAATGCACATTCTGGTTGGCCTGGTGGTATCTGATAAGCCCCTCAGCTTTTTGACAGTTCTTAGCATTGCTTTTTCATTTTGTTCCTCTGTTAATGTTAAATGGCTTAATCTATAAATATGTTTGTTTTTTCTTCTGTTTTGTCAAGTCTGCTTTTGACTCCTTCTAGTGAATATTTTTAGTGTATTTATTGTGTTCTTTGGCTCCAATATTACTTTTTTGGTTCCTTTTTTGTATTTTCTGTTTCTATTTTTTTTAGCTCACTGATCACCTTTATAATTCATTTTGAAGTTTTATGAGGGGTAATTCTTATACCTCTGTTTCTTTTGGCATGGTTTCTGAAGAGTTTCCTTGATCTTTTAATTATATATGTTTGCCTGTAAATTTTTACACATTTATTTCTGTTGATACCTGTATATTTGAAAAAGAATACTTACTTCTAGTGATTTTATGATGACTACATATAGGAAAAAAAATTTTTCACCAATGAGTCTGGGTAGAGATTCTGGGATATATTTGGCCCTTTAAGCATACGCTTGCAACCTATTAATGGATTTTAAAAGTAAAATTTCTGATTAAAGACTGAATTCCAGGTCAAAAAATTTTATTTGCTCCATTTTTTTCAAGAGTGTATAGCTCCCTTGCTCCCATGGTATCTGTCTGTAATGTTATGGGTCCTCTGGAGCAACAGGACCTATATGCCTAGCTCTTTATTTTTAGCAACCCTAACAAATACAATGTATACCAGGTCCTGCCAGTGATCCACACACATGCAAGGGACACCCCTCTCTCAGAAAGCCCTCCTTTCTCTTTAAAATTTAGAATATTGATTGTATATTTCACTCTCCTTTATCTCTCCCCAGGAAAAAATGAAGGAGCTGAAATATTTTCATCCTGATTTGCATGGCCTTTTGGGGAGGAAGGGACTATGGTAAGGAAATACATCAAATTTCGAATTTTTCTACTGACTACACAGTGGCTGATTTTGTTCTCTTATGGGGTACAGAGTCCTCTGTTTTCTGCAGCTATCACAAAGGGAATTGGTTTGTGTTTTGTTCTTGATTCATTGTGTTCATTAGGGGAAGGAAACCTGAGGTTTCCCATTCTGGCATCTTATGATGCCTTTTCTTCACTTTACATTTTGTCAAAATGTTTGTATCCTGTTTTATGGGACAAAAGAATTTTCTTAAGGGAATTAATCACTCTAATGATGATGAACTGTATGTAATACCCGTGGAGAGATACAAAAAACTTACAGGATATAGACTATGTTTTATACCACTGGGTTGGTGTTCTTCATAGACTCCAAAGACAGCTTTTTGAGTAGCTCATGTTGATAGTCAGATTCTATATTTATAGGGAGAAATGGGAAATTCCTTCTGAGGAATTGAATGCATCAATTTGAAACTAAAATTTAGTGTTACTGGAATGAATTCGTGTTTTATTGTTGTCATTGTAGTGTCATATATCAGAACTTTGCTAATTTTATGATTGATCAAGAATTTACTCTGTATACATACTACTCTTTTACAATTAAAATTTTAATTGACCCAGTATTTGTATATACTTGTATGCTATGGCACAATAATTTTATGCAGATGTGTAATAAATAATCATCAAATCAGAATAATTAACAGTTTTATCTCCCACTATTTATCATTTCTATGTGCTAGGAAACTTTGTCCTACACTATTCTAGTTATTTTAAAAATATGTAATACACTATTGTGAACTACAGTCTTCAAATTGTGACATGAAACATAAGGATGAATTCCTCTCATCTAACTGTACTTTGATATTCTTTGTGTAATCTTTCTATCCTTACTCAGCACCAGCATTCCTGGTTTCTATTGACCACTATTCTACTTTCTTCTATTATAATGTCTTTATTTTAGCTTTCACAAACAAGTGAGGACATGCTGTTTTCCATTCTTATGTCTAGTTTATTTTGTTCAATATAGTGTCCTTCAGTCTCACTCATGTTGCCACCAGTGACAAAATTACATTCTTTTTATGAATAATATGCCATTGTTTGTGTACACTACGTTTTCTTTAACAATTCATCTGCCAGTGGTCACTTCGTTTGCTTTCGTGCTTTGGTTAATGTGGATAGGGCTGCAATAAACATATGAGTTCAGGTAAAAAGAGAGCAGCAAGAAATTATTTCATTTTCTTTGGCTATATACCCAACAGTGGCATTATTGAACTATGTGATATTTCCATCTTTAGTTTCTTGAGAAATTTCCGTGCTGGAGTCCCTGGTGACCATACTAACTTATACTCCCACTAACAGTGTATAAGAATTCTTCTTTCTCCACAACCTCAACAGAATTTATTTTTTAAAAAATCTTTTTGATAGTAGCCATTCTAACTGGGTCAAGATAATGGTTCATGATTTTATGGGCATTTTCCTTATTAATTATAATGTCAGTAATATCAATTACTTTAAAGCCATTAAAATGTATGTATTATCAGTATTATATTAAAGTTATTTGAGAAATAAGATTAAACACCTTTCAGCAATGAAAGAAGGGAAACTTGCAAATTGAAAAGAGTATTAGCATATTATTATAAAGTTCTCTGTTTCAGAGTTCTAATATCTATACCATCTTGGCAAAAACTTTCTCCTGTGAGCCTAATGTAAATTTGTATTCTGTTTGCATGTTGTGTGTGTGGGTGACACATATTAAATTTTCATTTTGCATTTCACCTATATTCCTGACAACACTGAGGTGTCAGAGAAATACTTTGGATTATAATTGTATCAATACTTTATGGCTTTAATCTAACTATGCTATAAATGGGGGTTACTTGCCTCATACCCCTGTGACTCATTTAACAGTCTCTCTTATAGATCTACTAATTCTACTTCATCTATCATCCACTCCTTTGCACTAACCCTGTTATCCTCTACATTTTTTACACAAAATTCAAAGTTCCTTAATAGATTCATGCTTTTGTGTGTATTTTTAAAATTAGTCTCTTAGAACTGATGCTCTGTGGCCATATTTCATATTTTAAAAATATTTTCTTCTTTCTTTGCTCATGGTAATCTTTCATTGAGAATAGTAAAGCACCTATCATCAATCTTAGCATCTAGAACAGTGTTACACAGTGAACCGAAACTTATTATACATTTGAAAATGACATTATTCTTTTATTATGAGCAAAATCATGCTGGATCTCTTCTCAGCCAGAGGCATATGGAGAAGTCTTACCCACAAGCAAAGATTCAAAATTCTGAGACATGAAAGACCATCTCTCCTCTTCTTCATAAAAAATTAATTATTTGCCTATACACATTGTGTTGTGTAGTCTAAAAATCAAAAAAATATAGGCTCCATCTGAATATTCTATTCCACATCTTGGAATAGAATATAAAATGAAACCTATAGTTTTACAACTTTATTCCTTGAAGACTTCATAGTACGAAATGATTGAGAGAGGTGGCATTAGATCCAGGAATAATAAAAAACTGAAGAACTGTCCACAAAGGTCACATTAAGTTAGCAACACATCAGTAAGAGGAGACTTTTATATGTACTTTAAGAGTAACACCAAGCTTGTAAAATAAATTGCTGCTGTTTTGCAGAGTTTCCAAACCTCATATGCTTATTTATTTCGTACACTCCTGAAAGTCTCTTTCATTCTTTCCCTGTTTTTTGTGCCTGCAGCTAATGCTATAGGAGAATATTATGGTAGTCAGTCAATATCTGATTCTACGTATGAAGCTCTTTCATTATCTCCACTAGATGATTGAATTCTTTGTCCCCAAGCAGCACATTTTTCTTTTAAATTACTGCAACAGTGACTATCACTTTCTGTGAATTCTAGACTGCATTTATTTGGTATTGAAGCAAACAGTTAACTATTTCTTCAGGATTGGAATGTGGAAAAGATATTACCCAATACTCATCAGGAAGATGGGTTACCATAGAATGAATATTGGTCACTTACTGGATCGCTACTTTGAATGCTTGGTACTCTTCCACTCCAAACACACACACACACACACACACACACACACACACCAGCTATTTGTGTTAATGCCTGGTTTTGCAGGGCATTACTCTTTTGTCATATATGTATATTTGATAGATACATTTTTTCCATAAAATTTTACAAACCAAGTTTCTGTCAGGAGATATAATACACGACTTATATAGTATAATACAGTATAATAAATTCCAGTCTTCTGAGGAAGTTGCCTTCCAATCACCAGTGGAAAAGGATACATTATTTCCCAGAAAAATTGAAACTGATAAAAGAGTTGCCCTTTGAAAAATCTATAGATTATGTTGCTATAACTTTATCCGGTGTTTCAGCAAAATTTATAATAAAGTCACCTCATCAGCTGTCTGTATACTCTCTGGTAGTCAAGCTTATAATCAGTCAATGGAGATAACTGGAAATACAATAGCCATAAAAAGTTACAAAAGATATGGATAATTTCCCTTTGAATAATAATCAATTAACTGTAAATCAGAGCTTTTAACCTAATTGCAAATAAGCCACTTTGCAGAACTGATACTTTTGTATAAAGAAGAGAATAGAAACCAGACATAAAGACAAGTTGCTTTGTATTCCATTTTTAGCAAGGAGGCCAGGAGTACTTTTATAAATCTGATGGAAACTATGGCTCCTTTTTCTAGAAAACACATATTCATAACATCACTATATGAAAAACATGATATTCCATGTGACTAGTGCACCGAGAGTTTTGCAGTGTTGACTTTTCCATCCTAGAGAATGCAGTATAGAAATTCTGCCATATATATTCTCTATTGTGATCTTTGGCACAAATTTGCTGGAAGTCAACTAGTTAAGATTATATTCTTATTGGCCTAATATATCTACTACCCCCCCAAAAGGAGAGTATTTTTATATGATATAAGTTATTACAGAAGTTTTGTTTATCCCATTATTTGTTGATGGGTATACATTCTGCTTCCAGGATTTAGCTATTAGGAACCGTGCTACTATAAACAATGATATGCAAGTTTTCTGTAGTTTGATGATTTAAATTCTTTGGGGAAGATACGAAGTAGAAGAATACCTGGGAATTTCTAATTTCAGTTCTTTGGGAAATCGCCATACTGATTTCCATAATAGTTGTACTAGTTTACATTCCCACAACCAATGCAGGAGGTTTACTTTTTCACCACAGCCACTCCAGTGTCTATTATTATTTGATTTTCCAATGATTGCCTTTCTTTCTGGAGCAAGACGGAATCCTAGGGTTGCCTTAATTTGCATTTCTCCAATGACCAGAGATATTGAACATTTTTCATACATTTTCTGACCATTTGTAAATGCTATATACTGTAACATGACCTAAGACAAACAACATCAACAAGTATGAAAAAAGAGATGGGGAACTGCTGGGGGAGGGAAAGGAGAAAAGAAGGGAGGGAAGAAACAAAGTGTAACATATACATGTAACCACTTCCAAGATGATTGCAAATTGCATGAATTACAAAACATGTACTAATAAAATTGAAAGGAAAAATAAGTGCTGTAATTATAGGTGACTATTCTGAATAAAAATTGTCTCTTGTGTCTTGATACAACTTTGAGTTAGTTTCAGTCTTCTGTGGCTGGCTTTATTGAACATTTAAAATTTTTCTGATTATGATATATTTTGAAAATGTAATTCAATTGTTACTAGCTCAGGAATGAAAAGAGGCAAGAAAATGGTTCTTCATTGACTTTTGATTTTCTTCTTAATTATATTAGCAACTGTTCAGCAATTCAACCAACCCAAATCAAACTCAACTAATAAGACTATTCACTCTACAAACTTTCTGAGTGCCTTAGACACATGACCAGGCGAGAGGGAATTCTAAAGGTAGCACTGTTTCTCAGTAAATAATTACTTTTCCTCACCTATGCTTCCAAGAAGCAGCATCTGCTCACATTTTTAAAATGACTTTTACTACTCTTTGATGTATAAATGCAGGCAATACTGAAAGAAATAGTCATTTCTGGAGGTTGTTGATGTGCAAATGGAGGAAAAATTAAATGTATTCATTCCAATTAATGTATTTCTTCAAATAAAATTATCGATTGAAACTTGCTTATAAACAGGATACCCTACCTAGAATCTGTATCTGTATCTACCTTCTCATTTCTCTTCAGAGCCTCATAGTAATCTGCTGAAATGGAAGGGTCATTTTACAATTAAGGAGGGCATCTTAGTCTTTTTTCTATTACTATGGAAAAATAAATAAGGTTGGGTAATTTATAAAGAGAAGAGGTTTTCTGGATCATAAGTTTGGAGGCTAAAATTCGTACATTGGGTATCCCCATCAGTTTGGCCTCTGTGAAAGCCTGGGGGCAGATGGCATCTCAGTGACAGAGGGTGTGTGAAAGAGATGGCACAGTGATGTAGAAAACCAAACAGATTCAGAGGTCAGGTTTTTCATGGGAGTCTGTCCACATGGAAACTAACTGGAGCCACCATGTCAACCCCTCTGAGGGCAGCACCCTCAATGGTGTGCTTCTCATTAGGCCCCATCTCTTAAAGTTTCCTCCACTTTAACACTGCCACACTGAGGACCAGACTTCTAGCACAGGAAACTCTGGGGAACATGTTCAAACCATAGCAGAGGCTTAACAAACTAATTTATGAGTAGTAGAAAAATGGCTTGGGACAGAGGTTTCTTGGTTTTCACCACCTTCCAACTGTGACAGGGAGCCTTCTTCAAGCATTCAAAGACTTGTGTTGAGAAATGTATTGCTGCCTGACTTGACTTTGAAGAAAATACTATCAGTAACTTGTGAAGATAAAATCCTTAAATTCTAATTTTTACCAATGGAGCAAATAATAGATAATACATTTTTAACAGTGTTCCATGAGCTTTTATCTGAATCAGTCACAATAAATCCGATTTTGATCATTAATTTGGTCCTTCATTATATCATAGGTATTCTCTTCCTCTTTCCTGCTGTGTCATAGGGAAGAAACAAAGCCTGCAGAGAATGACCTTGATTTTATCTACTCCCGTTGCAGAGAGCAATGATGTATTTAACAGACCAGCTTTGTCAAATGTTTTGGGGAAGATAGAATTTCTTTAAAAGGGAACATGAGAGGTGGGACTAGGTTGTGGGCCATGTATATTTAGTCTAAAACAGTAAAATCTATTTTTTTCTTGCCTATTGTTACCCTGCCTGCCTCATGCAATAATATTGGATTTATTTCTTTAACCTTGAACTCAGAAAATGCCTGAATCATTAATTTTTAGGATGGAAAAGCACTTTCTTAAAGTAACAGCTCATATGATAAAATTTTCCAGTCAATCGAATCTGTTGAGAAATACATAACACATTTTTTCACTATAAATAATGTCAACATGGATTTTGAAGGAGACACTGAAGGCGTAGCACCCTGTAATTAATTTTGTTTCCCCACAAACTTGAGTGCATTAGGTAGAAGAAAACATTAGATCTTTGCTAGGAACTGAATTTTTCTTTCTTTCTTCCTTTCTTTCTTTCTTCCTTCCTTTCTTTCTTTCTTTCTTTCTTTTTCTTTCTCTCTCTCTTTCTTTCTTTCTTTCTTTCTTTCTTTCTTTCTTTCTTTCTTTCTTTCTTTCTTTCTTTCTTTGTTTCTTTCTTTCTTTCATTCTTTCTTTCTCCCTACCTCACTTCACCTCACCTTGCCTCGCCTGACTCTCTCG
Organism: Dasyprocta punctata; assembly: GCA_004363535.1. Taxonomy (NCBI): domain Eukaryota; kingdom Metazoa; phylum Chordata; class Mammalia; order Rodentia; family Dasyproctidae; genus Dasyprocta; species Dasyprocta punctata. The sequence goes on from RJWM01003390.1 coordinate 46,830, forward strand.
ATCTGTCTCTCTGTTTCTCCCTCTCTCTCTCACTCTAAGAACCAAACTATATACATACTCTAAATATTAATTCTCTGCTGAGTAACTAGCAAAGATTTTTCTCCCATTCGTAAGCTGTCTCTTTACTCTCCTGTTTCCTTTGCTATACAGAAGATTTTTAACATGTTGACGTTCCATTCGTTGATTCTTATTATTGTTTTCTGGTGTCTTATTCAGGAAGACTTTTCCTGTGCCTATGGCTTCAAGTGTCTATCTGTGTTTTCTTCTTCTAACTTAGCACAAACTCGGTGTCTCTCTGTTTCTTTCTCTGTCTCTCTCTGACACACATATACACACACACAAACACACACGCACACACAGGCATAATTTGACCAACAAATGGGGACAAAAATTAAACAGACACTTCTCAAAAGAAGTACAAGTGACCAATAGCTATATGAAAAAATGTTCAACATCTTCAGGCATCAGGGAAATGCAAATCGAAACTACACTGAGGTTCTGACATCAGTCAGACCAGTTATCATCAAGAACACAAAACAATAAATACTGATGAGGAGTCAGGAAAAAATGAGCCCTTACACACTGATGGTGAGAATGTAAGTTAGTACACCCACAATGTAAAAAAGTAAGGCAGTTCCTCACAAAACTAAAAATAGAGCTATTTAGCTATATCTCTTCTTGATATATGCCCAAAAGATTTAAAGTCAGCCCTCCATAGGGATAACTACATACTCATGTTTACTTCAGCATCATATATAATAGCCAAGTTATGAATCCAGTCTAAGCACCCAACAAGAGGTGACTGAATAAAAAACAATGTGGTGTATATACACAATGGAGCATTATTCAGCCATTTAAAAATAAACCACAAAATTTTGTCACTTGCAGAGAAACGGAGAGATCTGGAGATTATCATGTTGCGTAAAATAAGCCCCAACAACTAGCATGTTGAAATAGCATGTTCTCAAACAGCATGTTCTTCTAATATATTGAATCTAAAGAAGATAGCAAGAAAGTAGAAGAGATACAAGAAGAAGAGATAGTGGAAAGAAGGAAGATGGGGTGGGATGAGGTGGTGTAAGGGTGGGAAATAGGGAGCATGAATATGAACAAAAGACTTATACACATCGAACCCCCCAGCATTTCATGAATCTAGGGGAAGAGAGGGATAACTGTAGAGAATGATTAAGTATGTTATATGTGTACAAATCTGCCAAAATTAAACTGACACAAGTGTATAACCAATATGCACCAATAAAAAAGTGAAAATAAAACCCAAACGATAGAACAACCTGAGCAGACTGATACCATCCTTCGAGTTTAAATTATTTAAGTCATTAATTATAATATGCTCAGATTCACTAAGAAAAAGAGCTGCAGACTTTTATGTCCTCTGTAACCTTTCTCTAACTTCTCTACAAATATTATTTGGGCAAATATTAGTGTGTGTGGCCATGCAGATTGTGTGGAAAGAAACAGTTGGGGTCCATGAAGTGGTTTGCTTTGGCATTTTGAGAGTCTGGTATAGCCCTGTCTACCTAGCAGTCACTAGACTTGCTCATGTTTGTAGTTGGTTTGTGCCCAACATAGCCCAGTATCTAGCCTCTCTTTGCTTCTCTCCTTCTTTGCCTCAACCTCTTCTTGATCCACACTGATGCTGTTGGTCCCACCTATTCTGTTACATCCTCCCACTGTAGCCTTCCCAACTCAACCCCCTGTTATAGTCTTGGAACTGGGTGATTTCTGAGTCACATTCCTGCTAAATACAAGCTGTGAGAGGGGAAGGAAAGATGAATATCATGATCTCCTTTTCGTCTGCCAAACTACGCTGTTCCACATGGTGCACATTAATGCAATCTGATCCTGACAGATTCGTCTTTCAACCCATGAAGAAAGCCAAGGGAAGAGATTCTCACTGCCTTCAGCTTTCCCCCACTTTTAAGGACAGAGAACTAGTCATTTCCTTTTTATCATATTCTCTTATCTCCTTTCATATCTTTTCCTAAATTTCTTCAAATTTCTGGGAGTAGGTAAAAATCATGATTATTCTCTTACTCCATAATTCTACTTTTCTTTACAAATAGCAAGTACTACTTGTTATAAAAAGCAAATGTTATAGTCTAGAAGTGAGAGAGAAAAGTCTATGAACTGAATCTTAAATCTTGATATATTAATAGAGTTTATAAAGAAATGGCAAATATTTTTTTTCTCTTCCTTCTTCCTTTCCTTCTCCTCTGCCTCCTTCCTCTCCTATGTCTCTTTCCCAGGGGTCATAAATATTAGAGATATAAAGATTGAAATGAGTGTTCTCACAGGAAGAATGAAAATCAATGGCATTATATCAACAAATGTATTTCCCTTTCCTATGAGTAGGGTTATTTTTACTATGGATGCATTTGTGTGTTCTGTGCATTGATACTTAATTCCACCATCCATGAACCTTCCTCTGGCAGGTGTAGGACTGAGTACCTTCCACTCTTGCTGGCAGTGAACACATCATGAACAGGAAGGAGTTCAGGATTTTAAGATGTTTTCCCAATACTCCAAAATATGCTCTCACAGCCTCTCCAAGCTGCTTCTGACTTTGCTTGGCACTTTTCTTCTGTAAAGTGAGCACATAGGGGATATTCTCACGACTTTGATGCTGTGTGAATAGTTGGTTCTTTGCACTTTTGAAAAAATATCATTAACTGAGCTAATCAACATTTCCTTCCAGCCTGCTGCATATTTAATTCTTCTGGGTCAGTGAACATCCTGTTGGTCATTTTAAAAATAAGTCTGCCTGTCATATTGCATTTTTGCTTCCTATCAGAATCCTAGTGGGAGAGTTACCTTTGATAAAGTTCCAGTCTGAGCGCTATATTTGCCCCTGTGACTCAATAACTGCTTCCCTAATAAATTGAAGGACTCTAAGAAGATTTGCTAAGCTACAGCCATTAATGTTAGCCAGATTTCAAATGTTCAAATGATCATCATGTCAGTGATTTTGAACTTGAAATGAAAGAAATGTCTCTTGTTTTATGTTTTTTTTTTTTGCCTTCCATTAGTTTGTTTAATTAAAGGGATTATTAAAGTTTCTTAGGTTTAGAATAAACTGAGGATTTGGACACAAAATTTATTAAAAACATATCACTTAATATATAAATAAAATAGCTCTCATTTTCAGGTGTTGTGGTTAAGCTCTTTTTCCTTAAAGATGAATTTTTCCATTAATGATCAATTTGGTGAGAAGCAATGATATATAGACACTTACTTCTAGACAGTAATTTGGGATTCCATCATATAGCAGTGACAGGAAATCCCATATAAAGATGTAAGTGGAAAATGATACCTGACTGATGGATTTGGGGGGTTGGCTGATTGGCACTGCAAGGATAAGACTATTTTGTTCCTTGATGGGAGATTAGTACAGAAATAGATGTGTGAGTCAAACCTCAGCAGGGTAATGATTTCCTGACAAGCGTTCTTTCCAAACCCAAAGTACATTAAGTTTCAAGCCAAAGAGCCATTACATTTTAAATCGTTTTCTCAACTTTTCTATAAATTTGGGGACAGATTTTGCACTTTAAAGCAAATACCACAAAAATTGCTTTCTATATAATATATTACCAGTCTTAGGCCATGGCCTAAGTTAAATAATAAGGATAAGCTCCATAATTGGCTTGTGGTGCAGTGCTATGTGATTGAACAATACACCAGGCTGTGCATTAGCTTTTTTTTTTTTTGTACCGGGAATCAAACTCAAGACCTTATGCTTGCCAGGCAGGCACTGTGCCACTGAGCTATATCCCTGGCCTTGTGCATTAGCTTTTCAGTGGTTGATATTAAGAGCTAATGCAATTTGGAAGTACTCCTAGGACAAACAGAAAGAGATATACTCCTATCCCTTCCATCACTCAGAGAAGAAAAACCATCTTTGATATGTTACACATTTTCTAACTTTGAATTTTTCTTTTACAGGTCTTGGAAAAAAAGCTTTTTTGACTCCACTAGCTATCAAGGTGTTGAAGCAAAATGCAATGAACTGGTATCAAGTGTATAGTGACAATCACGAGACCCAGATGGACAAAGTTAATCGTGGCCTACATATTGTCTAGCTGTCAGCCAGCTGTATCTGTCTCTCCTCCTGAGGAAAGTACCAGTACCCAAACCAAGGACATTCACACAGCTTAACAAATTTAGTGCCATGTACAGAGACATTTTCCATAGTGAGTGCTTCAATTTCATGTCTGACTTAATCTTTGTAATGTCTCAGAAACCTTTAAAAGTGATTTTTCCAGAAATCTCTGTAAACCCACTCCTTTGCAGCAGTGGATTCTGTTAGAAATTGTCACACTCATTGCCTGACCCTGGACTTTACATGGGTCTTCCTGCATAATCCAGCAAAGAACTCAACACAGAGCCCTTTCACAAAGGGAAAATGCAATGCTTACAATACAATGCCAGTTCTTATTTTGAGCTTTGCTTATTAACTATAGTTCAGATTTGCAAACTGAACACTTCTTACTCTTGTGATCAGTTGTGTAAATTAAATCAGTGCATGTAGGTAGATTCCCATGGACACAATATTAACATAAAGTCTTTTTCTTGACTAAAGATGCAGAATCAATTTTTCTTGTAGAAAGAAATGTAGATCATCCAGATCATAATAAGCAATGAAAACTCTCCAACAGACAAAAGGAGATCAGGGAAGGACTTAACAAACCCAAGAAAGAAAACCAGCTGGCTAGGATTCAATAGATTGTATGGAAGCTTGGGAATGTGAGCAGTAATAGGATTGTGAGGAAGGTAGGCAGACTGAGACAGTTAGAAGAGAACTGTAATGTAATTAGCATTTTAGATTCAGGCAACATATATTGGTCTTTGGTACATGACTGCTAGTGCTAAAGAACTCTTAAAATAGAAAATATAAGAGAGAATAGTAATCATAATGATGCTTATTGCAAAGCTACAAAGTACCAGGAATACAGAGTTGTGTGTTTTTGTGTGCCCTGTACAAGTACATATTCTCTATAACCTTTAGTTCATGCTTCCATGTAGGTGTCATGATCAAAGCTTTCCTTTCCCCTTTCTATTGTAGGGTCCTCTCTGCCTTCTCTCATTTCAGTAGCCACTGAGTCTTTTCATTCTCCAATCCGTTGTCTCAGGCTAGGTTGATTTCTGGAAAGGGCAACTAAAAATCTTAAACTACTTGGCATATTACGGATTTCTTCCAGTACTTATTTGTGCTTTGGTATGACCAGGAAGAAGAAAATCATCCTTCAGTATTCTGTGTGCCATGACAGATATGGGGGAGGGAGGCAAATATACTATGGGGAAAAAGTATGAAATGTTGTTGCATAGGCAGGTAACAAACCTTGATTATTTACTATTTCTTGCAAATGAGATGTGAGTTCAAGCAGAACAGGTGTCTTTTCCCCAACCCCAAGGTAATATTCCAACATAAACGGGAAAACAATAAATATTTGTTGAATTATTAAATGTGATATGAAAAAATTTGAACAGGTGATGCAAATTCTCTTGGGAGTCACTTGTAGCTTTGCTTAACTCCTCAGCTACCTTCATGTGTACTTTAACTTGAAATTATAAGCATAGAAGTCTAAGAAATTTTGGTTCTCATTGTAGTATCCCATGGCAGAACTTCCTATACTTATCTAAATATGGGAAAGATGAATGTAAGCTCTGAAAATGCCAGACTTTCTACATTAAAATTCCATTTCTTTAGACATGTTGCCCTATGCAAGTAGAAAATAAGTAATATCATTTGTAGTGAAGAGATGAAGCTTTACAAAATAAATATTAATGCTTCTAGTTTTATTTTTAAAGAATATTTAAAAACCACAAAGAGGTGTGAAGATCTTTTGACTACATTTTATGTGTTTTGCTTAAAAAATCAGGGCAAATACTCTGTAAAGACAAGGGAGCTGTAATCACATCTCCTCCACCGGCCTGGTTCCTAGATCTTGGCAAATTGTTTAAACATTCTCATCTTGATTCATCATTTGCAAACAGTAGTTTTCTTTTCTTTTTCTTTTTTTATTTTATGGAAGAAGGTAAAACAAAATTTCATAGCAAAATAATAAGAGAATAACAACAGTTAACATATTACATGTTGTTGTCTTTAAAATACTTGCTCAGGGTTCAAGATATGGGCATAAAAATTTCTCCAATCAGTATTAGCACAAACCTTCCTTTTTAATGAACTAAGAAACACTGATAGTATAACTGACTCACTTTTTCTCCCTACTCCTTAGTGTCCTTTCCCCTTTTACACATCCTAGTTCCTTTTTCATTTTGAAAAATTTCTTCTCATTTCACAATATATATTGTACCTTTTTTATTTTGATGAGAATAAAACAAAATGAAATAAAACAATAGTCAATCAAAACAAAGCAATGAACATGATATGGGACTTCAAAACAAGATAAAAGAAAATCAACAATGGCAACCATAATGCCTCTTGTTATCTTGAAAATAACTGCCCATGTCATCAGACATAATAAAATTAAACAAAACAGAGCAGAATAAAACCAGTCAAAACAAAACAGGGATTTGAAACAATACAGGGATTTGAAACAAGATGATAGGAAGTGAATAATGGCTACCATAATTTATTTTGTTGTCTTTGAAATAACTGCCCATGCCATCAAATGTAATAAAATAAAACAAGAACTGGGCATGGTGGTGCACACCTGTAAGCCCAGCACTCGGGAGACTGAGACAGGAGGATCATTGCAAGTTTGAGACCAGCCTGGGCTACAAAGTGAGTTCAAGGCCAGCCTGAACTGCATAGGGAGATCTTGTCTCAAAAAAAAAAAAAATACTCAAAACAAAACAGAATAAAACCAAACAAAACAGAACAATGAAAATAATCAAAACAAGATAATAGATTAACAATAGCCACTGCCTTCCCATTTTAAACTTTTCATCCCCTTTCACTTTTGGATCCCATTAATTTAGTTTTTATATTAGGGAGACAACACAATGTTCACCCATGTGACTCTGAACCATTTCACCCATAAGCATGATCTCAAGTTGTATCCATTTACCTACAAGAGCCTTGAGGTTATCTTTTTATATAGCTGAGTAGCTTTCTATTGTATAAAAATGCCATGTCTTTCTTGTCCTCTCTGCAGCTGATGGGCAAGCCACTCCCACTTCTTTCTGGTTCCCTGTCACATAGAACATTGTTTCCTCTCCTTTGACTTTCAGTCTATGAATTTTCTTTTGAGCTAAATGTGTTTCTTGTATAAAACACATTGATGGTTCCTGTCTCCTGATCCAATCTTCCTGTGTTTCTTTTTATTGATGAATTGAGGCCATCTGTATTAATGGTTATGGCCAACATGCACTGACCCATATCTGCCTTGTTATTTTCCTGCTGTTGGCTGCCTATTTTTCCCCTCCATTCAATGGCTTGCCCTACTTGGTGACTCCCCTCTGCCACTATTTCTGGAACCATGGTCATTTCTCTCTCTCTAAAATGTTCTTCGGTATTCTTTGTAGGGTTAGTTTGGTGGTCATGAATTCCTTCAGTTATTCTTTGTCATGGAAGTATCTTGTTTCTCCATTAATTTTGAAAGAGTTTTGTAGGGTACATCAATCTGGGTTGGAAGTTGTTTTCTTTCAGGACTTGAAATACTTCACTCCAAACTCTTTTTGATTTGATGGTTTGTATTGAGAAGTCTGTCATGATTCTGATTGGTTTTCCTTTATAGGTGATGTTTCTTTTCTTGATATTTTGTTCTTGTGCTGACTTTCTGGGATCTTGATTATTATATGTCTAGGTGTAGGTTTATTTTGGTTATGACTAGCTGAAGTTCTGTATGCCTCACTTATCTGTAAGTCAGGTCCTTTCCCCATGCTTGGGAAATTTTCTGCTATTACTTCTGTAAATAGACTTTTTATGTCTTTTGTGTTGACCCCTGATTTTTTGCTGACACCTATCACTCAAATTATTTTTCTTTGCATTTTTTGCAGCTGTTGAATTATTTCCTATTTCCTTGTTATTTTTAAGAGATCTTACCTTTCATGATCACTAGTTGCAAACCTGTTTTCAATGTCTGAAAGTTTATCTTCAGTTCCTTTCAAGTGGTTTTGCCACCTTTCAACCGAGTTTTAATTTCCTGAGTATCTCTTTGAATCTGTTTAATACATTCTAAATCTTTTTTATATTGCTCATTTAAAGTTTCCCTCATTTTACTATATTCCTCTATTTTTTATTTATGTCTTCTTTAGAGACGTTCAGCCATTCTTTTATTAGGTTTTCATTTTTTCTTTTACCTGAGATAGTATTTCTGTTCTAATTTCTTTTGTAGCCTCATGAGGTTGTTTCTTTACTTCAGTTGTCATCACTTTACAAACTTCAGTTGTGTGACTCCCAGTGTCTGTTGTGTTTACATCTCCTGGACTTGCTCTGCATGGTTTGGAGGCCAGAGACTGCCTTTTGCTTCTTCATCTTGATAGTTTCCTGGGTTCTTCCAGAAAAGACAGTAATGGGATCTCAGGAACTTCCTGCACTGGCTAAAGTTTCTCCAAAACATGACTGGCTGGTTTTCCTGGCCACTGCTGGCTATGGGTATCTGAAGGTGGCCATTTGGTACACTGGTGAGGTGCTGGCTGGCTGCTGCTACTCCCAGCCCATGCTGTCTACTTCAGGAAGCATCTCTGATGGCGGCTAGTATACATGTCAGGACAGGGATAGCTGTTGCCTCCCAGACCAAGCTGATTACCAGCCTCTGTTGTACATTTTAGAACTTATTTACTCTTTCAGTTTCTCACACCAGGGAAACAATATAATGTTTATGCTTGTGAGTTTGATTTATTTCACTTATGAGTATGATCTCAAGTTGCATCTATTTATCTATAAAAGTCTCAAGTTTATCTTTCTTTATGACCGAGTAGTATTCCATTGTATAAAAATATCGCATCATTTTTATCCATTCCTTGGTTGATGGGCATTTGGGTTGTATCCAAGATTTAGCTATTACAAATTGTGCTGCTATAAACATGGGTGCAAATATATCACTGTGGTATATTTTTAATTCTTCTACAAAGATATTCAGAAGAGAAATCACTGGGTGCAATGCGATCTCTAATCCTAGTTTTTTGCAGGAACTCCACACTGATTTCCACAGTGGTTCTACTAGTATATTCTTTCATCAACAGTAGAAAAGTGTTCCTTTTTTCCTCGAGTCTTGCCAGCAATTATCATTTCTTAATCTCTTGATGATAGACATTCTTTCTGAAGTGAGATGGAATCTCATTGCTGTTTGAATTTGCATTCCTCAAATAACCCATGATGTTAAACATTTTTTCAATGTATTTATTTGCCATTTGTATCTCTTCAGAGAAGAAAAGTGTGTGTTCATTTTAGATGCAATAGGGTCTTTGAATTTGGGGAGTCTTATTTTTTCAATTCTTTATATATTCCTGATAGAAATCCTTTGCCTGAAGGACAATTTTTTTCCATGCTGTGAGTTGTCTTTTCACATTGTTGGTGGTTTCATTTGATGTGTTAAAGCTTTTTACTATGATGAGACCCCAGTTGTTGGTGCTTTAAAGTATTCCTCTGCAGTCTGGGTTTTGTTCCTGAGCTCTCTGCCTACACCTATGTCTTCAAGAATTCTACCTATTTTCTCTTCCAGTAGATTTAGTGTTTTTGTTTTAAGATATAGATATTTGATCCATTTTGACTTTAGTTTAGTGCATGGTAATAGGCATAGATCTAGTGTTAGTCTTCAGCATGTAGAGAGTCAACTTTTTTCAGCACTGTTTATTAAAGAAGCTATCTTTTTGGCAGTATGCATGTTTGACTCCTTTGTCAAAGATAATGACTGTGTATGTGGTTGTGTCTGCATCTTCTAATTTGTTTCACTAGTCCTTAGGTTTTTTTTTTCACCAGTACCATGCTGATTTTTATCACAGTAGCTTTGTAGTATAATTCAAGACAAGGATTGTGATGCCTACTTCCTTGCCTTTGTTTCCCAGAATTGCCTTTGGTATTCTAGGTCTCTTCTGGTTTCAAATGAATTATAGGAGTGTTTCCTCTAGTTCTGTGAGGTATGCTAATGGTATTTTAATTGATACTGCATAAATCTGCATAACAATTGTGGGAGTATGGCTGTTTTCACTATGTTGGTTCTTCCTATCTATGAGCAAGGGATATCTTTCCATTTTCTGATAACCTCTTAGATCTCTTTTTTCAGAGTACTGTAATTTTCAATATACAGATTCTTTACTTTCTTTGTGAAATTGACTCCTAAGTATTTCATTTTCTTGAATGCTATTGTGAAGGATGTGTTTTCCCTAATTTCACTTTCAGTAAGTTTGTTGTTTGTTTACATGAGTGATATTGATTTTTGAGTGCTGACTGTACCCAGCTATGCTGCTGAATTTGGTTATTAAATCTAGAAGTTGTTTGCTAGAGTTTTGGGGGTCTTCTATGTAAAGCATTAGGCCATCTGCAAATAATGATAATTTAACCTTTCCCTTTTCTATCATTATTCCTTTTATTTCATTCTCTTGCCTCATTGGTCTATTGTTTCCAGAACAATATTGAATGGGAGTTGTGATAGTGGGCATCCTTGTCTTGTTCCTGATTTTAGAGTTAAAGCTTTCAGTTGTCTTTTTTTTTTCAATTTAGTATGGTATTGACTATTGGATTTTTATAGATGACTTTTATCAGATTGAAGTAAAGAGCATTAATTCTGATTTCCTGAAACTTTTTTTTTCATGAAAGAGTGTTGGACTTTGTCAAAATCTTTTTTGGCATCTATTGAGGTGATCATGTGATTTTTGTCCTTGGCTCTGCTGAAATGATGTACTACATTTATTGATTTGCATATGTTGTACTAACACTGAATTCCTGGATGAATCCCACTTGGTCATGGTGTATAATCTTCTTGATGATTTGCTTCATTCTGTTTGCTAGTATCTTACTGAAGAGTTTTGCATCTGTCTTCATTAGAGAGATTGGCATGTAGTTCTTTTTTTCACTTGTGTCTTTCTCTGATTTTTGTATCAGGGTAGTACTTGCTTCCAGGAATACGTTAGGGAGTATTGCTTCCCTTTCAATTTCATTAAAGTTTTTGAGGAGTATTCCATTAAATCTTTTCCAAATTTCTTCTAGGATGCAGCAGTGAATTCATCAGGACCTAGGCTTTTCTTTGTTGGTGACTTTTTATTACATTTTCAATGTAATTGACTGATGATGGGGCTACTCAGAATTTTTATTTCTTGATTCAGCTTTGGTAATTAATATATATCTAGGAATCTGTCCATTTTTTCTGTTTTCACTCTTATAAGAGTAAAGGTTTTCAAAGTAGGTAATGATAATCTTCTGAATTTCCACAGAATTGTAGTGCTGTCACATTTTTTATTCCTCATTGCATGAATTTGAGTCTTTTTTTATAATATTGGCTAAGGGTTTATCAACTTTACTTATTCTTTCAGAGAAGCAATGCTTCAATTAATTCTTTGTTCTGGTTTCTTAGTCTCAATTGTGTTATTTTCTACTCTGATATTTGTATTTTTCTCCCTTCTAATGGCTTTGGACTTGACTTGCTCTTCTTTCTTTATAAGTTTCAGGTTCAGCATTGCATTGTTTATCGGTGCTCATTCTGTTTTCCTGTTGTGAGGATTTACTCCTGTAAACTTCCCTTTTAGGACTGCTTTCATTGTACCCTATGGGTTCTAGTATGTTTTACTTGCATTTTTATTTAATTGTAGATACTGTTTGTTCTTTCATTTTGTCTGTGATCCATTGGTTGTTCAAGAGGGTGTTATTAAATTTCAATGTATCTATGGAGTTTTTGCAGTTTGTTTTGCTATTAATTACCAATTTCATTGTACTATGGTCAGATAATATACGTGGGATTAGTTTAATTCTTTTGCATTTACTTAAGCATGTTCTATGGGCTAGTATATGGCCTATTTTAGAGAACATTCCATGTGCAGCCTAGAGAAATTTGTGTTTTGATGTTGTTGGGTGGAGTACTTTGTAAACATCTACTAAGTCCAATTGTTCTCAGGTTTGGTTCAATTCTGACACTTCTTTCCTGAGTTTTTGTCTGGTTGATCTATGTATAATGTGACACTGGGGTATTAAAGTCTCGCGTGAAAATTGTGTTATTGCTCATTTGATTTTTCATATCTATTAATATTTGTCTTATATAGTTGGATGCTTCCATATTTGGTGCTTGCATATTTATGATTGTTATCCTCCTCTTGAAGTTTTCTCTTAACTAGTATATAGTGAACCATGATATCTCTTTTGATCATTCTTGATTTTAAGTTCACATTGTTTGTAAACAATAGTTATCCCTGCTTTTTTCTGGGTTCCTGTTGCATGAAAGATTGTTTTCCATCCTTTCACTTTCAGTCTGTGAGTTTCTTTTTGAATTAAATGTATTTCTTGTATACAGTATATTGTTGGATCTTGTTGCTTGATGCATTCTGCCTATCTGTTTCTTTTGATTGGTGAATTGAGGCCATTTACATTGATGCTTATAACTGATATGTATTGGTTTAGGTTCGCCATGTTATTTTCCTGCTGTTTGTTCCCTGCTTGTCCCCTGTTTAAATGACTGGCCCTGCCTAGAGGTTTCTTTCTGGTGTCGTTCTTGGAATTGTGGTCATTTTTATCTTTGTGCATAGTATCTTTCAGTACTCTTTTTAATATTGGCTTGGTGGCCATGAATTTCTTCAATTTTTCTTTGTCATAGAAGTATCTTATTTCTGTATGAATTTTGAAAGATAGTTTTGGAGGTACATCAATCTGGTTTAGAACTTGTTTTCTTTCAGCACTTGAAATACTTCACTCCAGCCTCTTCTTGACATGATAGTTTGTGTTGAGAAGTCTGCCATGGTTCTGATGGGCTTTCCTTTATAGGTGATCTGTTTCTTTTCTCTAATGGTTTTTAACATTCTGTTCTTGTTCTAAGTCTAGGATCTATTGTTATATGTCTGGGTGTAGATTTATTTTGGTTGTGACTAGTTTGAGTTCTATATGCCTCACTTATTTGTATCTGATTCTTTTTTGAAGTTTGGGAAATTTTCTGCTATCACTGTTGCAAATAGCTTTTTAATATAATTTGTGCTATCTCCCGATTTTTCATTGACACTAATTTTCTTATATTATTTTCATTTGCATTGTCTTGCAGCTTTTGAATTGTTATTCCCTGATCTTTTGTAGTTTTCAAAAGATCTTTCTTTTCATGATCACTAGCCTCAATCCTGTCTTTAAGTGCTAAAAGTCTGGTTTCAATTTCATTCAAGTGGTTTTGCCAGCTTTCAGTGTAATTTTTAATTCCCTGGGTATCTGTTTGAATCTGTCTCACGCATTCTATTTCTTTCCTGTATTGATCATTCACAGTTTCCATCCTCTTCCTATATCATCTACTTTTTTTGTCTACCTCTACCCTAGATTTGCTGAGCAATTCCTTTATGAATGTTTGTTTCTTTTTTTTACCTGAGAGATTATTTATGACATGATTTTCTCTACAACCTCATGGATTTGTTTCTTTACTTTGGTTGCTATCATTTCAGAAATGTCATGTGTGTGTCTTCTAATTTCCTCTATCACTTTGTCTCCTAGACTTGTTCTGGGTGGGCTGGAGTTCTGAGGTTCCATTTTGCTTCTGTATCTTGTCATTTTATATTTCAAAAATTTTTATTTTGTTTTCTGTACTGACCCTTGTGAGTTTTTATAATAGGTATGTTTATCACTAGTATTAAGTCCTCTCTCAACAAGGTTTTTTCTTCAGGTATATCTTCTTTGGGTAGAAGGTTCTTGGTTGTGTCTGTTCCAGGATTCTACCTTTTCATCTAATTAAGAGTGAGTTGTTATCTGTTTGGCTCAGTCCCCAGTCCTTTGATGCTGTAGTGTGGTAAGGTTATTACACCCAGAATGTTCTAGTATTGTTACAGTAGTGAGAATAATCGATTAAAACAGGTATGACATCCTTGCTAAAGTAGTATAATTAGTACTAACAATAGCATCAAGCACAGTTTAGAAATTGACAAACTGTAGTAACTATTAATTTTGACCTTTAACCAAAGAAACAAAATCTACAGTTATGTAACAGAACCAATCATAAATTGGGAGTTTGTGTGCAAAGTGCTTACCTTTGGTAGAGTAGTTTTACCCTGTGGTGGGGAAATTTAAGGATTGTGAATAGAACAGAGATAACTGAAAAGAAATAAAGTAGAAACCAGGCTGGAAGATGAAGGGTGACCACATAAACTTTGAGAAACTAGAGAAGAGGAGAAAGAATGAAAGAGTAAGAAAGGGATTATTGAATTTCACCAGAAAAATAAGACACATTATTCACTCATATGAAAATATGATTAAGTCTACAGAGGTAAACTGAGGAAAGGGGGAAAGAAGATGAATAGATTAGAACAAAAATATAGGTAAAACATAAAAAGAACAGAAAAAGGAAAAGGAATGGGAAACAAACCAGAAAAAATAAAATAAAATAAAATAAAATAAAATAAAATAAAATAAAATAACACAATTCCTCTGGTGTCCACCAACAGTCCAAAACTGCTGGATAGCACTACGAAGCCTTCAGTAGAGTTTGTGCTGGATTTGAGACTGATCTTGGCCTCCTGATGTGGGGGTCTATGGTCAGAGTTTACATCCTGTGTTTTCTGTATGTCTCTTAGCGGCCTCCCACTCCTCACCCTGTTTCTCTTGGCAGTGTCTCTCTCTCTCAGTTGCTGTGCTGCTTTCAGACAAAGACAGAGGCTGTTTCCAACGCCATTCACCTTTGGCTCCTCCTGGCCCTTGCCCGGCCTCCTGTGTTCCTCTTCCATTAGCAAGTCTGTGTCCCCTCTGGTCATTTGTTGCAGAGTGGGTTGGGATTTTGTGATATGGTCTGGTCCTCTGCTCCTGTTGTTACAGTCCAAGGCTGCTCAGTCCCAATTCTTACTCCTTTCCTGAGCTGGGGTGCTACCTTCCCACTCACTGCACCATCACCTGCCTCCACTATAGTCTGTAACTTCCTTGGGTAAGATGGGGGTACGCTGTGGGGTCTTTCTGCTCCTAACCCTGGCAGCATGGGGACAGCCTAGGGCTGAAGTTCTGAGGTGCAAGGTTTTTTAATTTCCAGGGTCTCTCTAACCACAGGTTATGGGGGAGAGGTTAGCTGTTCCATTTACTATGTACCCCATAGTCTTTAATCTTCCTGACAGTTCCAGTTGTCACTTTGGTATACAAAAGAAATGGGAGGAAAAGAAAAAAGAAAAAGAAAAGAAAAAAGAGAGGGAAAAAAAGAAAGGAAAAATGGAAAAAGGAAAACTGCCTGATTATTAGGGAGGGAGCTGTTCCTGTTGGCAGAATTTACTGCTGGACCATAGTCTTCTGTTTGGAGGATGGCAGAAGAGTCAGGGGACCTTATATCCCAAGTCTATCCTGTATGGGTTGATTTAGTCACATTGTTTTAGTGTATCTTTTTTCTCTCCATTTAAGATTCCAAGTGTGGCAGGCAGTGGTCCCAATCTGGCCACCCACTGACAGCGAGGTGGGCTGACTGGCCATTTTATTAAGTCTTTTATCTATGTTTTGCTTGATCTATTAGTCTTTTATGTCAGATTGATTTTAGTTTCAGGGTGTATGTCCCTCTCCTTTCTTCTGATTACCTGTGTTTTAGTTGTATTTCTCTGAAAAGCTCTGAATGAGGCTCCTCCTCTATTCAATCTAGTTGTCTCCTCCAAAACAAGGATTTTAATAATGCCTGCCTTTGTAAGATGCTGAAACAATTAAAGGATTTATATATACATACGTGCAACCCTTAATATAGAGTGTGGCACAAAGGAGAAAAATAGAATTGTCAGTTGCTGTTAATGTAATAAATTGTAAAATCCTTTGCTTAGCCTTCAATGAAAGCATGATTGTTAAAATACCCAAGGCATTAGCAGGCATGTAACACTGGAGGCGGAAGACAAAGGATCATAATATGGATGCATGTTAGTGCTAGGGTGGCTATTTTATATACATTATCTTGCTTAATATTCACATCATTCCTGTTTATACAATAGCCAGGACAAAAAGAAGATAATCTTAAGGTTAAATACATGTTAAAATCCCTCTGTTTGTAAATAGTAGTGTCAGACTTTGATCTGAAGCTGCCAATTGTAAAGCCTTTGTTATTTGAATAGTTTAAGTACAGAAGTATTTAGAGGAGCTTGTAGTTTGTAGAATATTCAACTATAGGTTTCTGTGCTAAAAATGTTAAAGTGACTATAGAAGACATAATTTGGTTTCCCAAAATAAGTACATTATCTCTCTGGGAAAAAAAGACTAATTTTCCTTGTAGAATAATGTTAAATCTTATTAATTTTTCACTGAGGCAGATGGAGGCCTAAAATATGGTTGTAGAACACAACTTTGATTTTAGAGAAATTTTAAAAATTAGACTGTGTAATATTTTGAAGCCCTAGAATTCTAAGGATTATGATTTAGACTCATATAGTTTACTGCCTTCATTTGTGCCTTCCTTATTAAAAAATAAGGAAGCTAAGTTTCAGTGTTTAGTGAATATATTCATTGCATTACTCATGATCTTCTGTGTACTTCTCAGCCTTAATTTGACTTTTTCTGTTTCATTTTAGTCATGAGGAAGCCTTGATTGTGTGCTGTGTTTTAATGGCTAGTTATATATGTGTGTGGGTATTTTTTCTGGTCTTGTGCATCAGTCTTAGTACAACTATCTTTTCACTTTCCTTATTTTCATGTTATTTCTCACATCTCTCTTCTTTGCCACTATATAGATCTA
Organism: Dasyprocta punctata; assembly: GCA_004363535.1. Classification (NCBI taxonomy): domain Eukaryota; kingdom Metazoa; phylum Chordata; class Mammalia; order Rodentia; family Dasyproctidae; genus Dasyprocta; species Dasyprocta punctata. The sequence continues at coordinate 63,611 of RJWM01003390.1, forward strand.
GTCTACTTTTTATGTGCCTGTTACATGTTCTCTTTTCTTAACCTATAAATATTAATAAATTTTTTTCTTTAAAAACTGATACATCACCTTATATTATTTTTTCTCTTAATGGCATGTATAAATCTGGTTTTAATTACTACACTGGTCAATTTTTTCATTACTGGAACAAAATACAGACACTTTCAATTTAAAGGAGGAAGTGTTTAAATTGGGTTCATGGTTTCAGAGGTGTCAGTTCATGGTCAGTTGGCTCCAAGGAAGAAACACTGTGGCAGCAGAGTGTGGCAGAGGAAAGTTACTCAATTTACTATGGTCCAAAAGCAGAACACGGGGAAAGGATACCAAAGAGAGCTATCCTCTTCACAAGCATGGCTCCAGTGACCCATCTTCTAACTGGGTCCTACAGTGCATTCAACTATGAACATCAGTGTATTAATCCACATATGTATATAGCATCCTTGCGCTCCAATTACCACTTCAGAAGTCTTTTAATCCAGTCAAATAACCGTAACTATCATTGTTGTTTTCAAGAAATATCTGCGGTTGAATAATATAAAGAAATGAAGTTGATTTGAGCTTATGGGTCTGGAGTTCAAAGGTCAAGGTCTCACATTTGGTGAGGGTTTCTTACTGGAAGACTACAATGTGACACAGTCTATCACATAGCAAGAGACAGAGAGTATATGTGCATCTGTCTTCTGGTCTGTCTTCTTCTTATAAAACCACTGGCATTCAATTATGGAGCATCCAACATCATGACCTTATATAATTATCATCACCTTCCAAAAGCCTCATTGCCGAATACTATAGTCTAAGTACTTCATAATGGGAATTACAGTTCAGCTTGTGAACCTTTGTCAGGCATGCTCAAACTACATCCAAACTTTAAGGTAACGTAATATAATTTTTTCATGTAATTTTAAATAAATATTCAATAAACCTGTTAATTCATATAAAGTAGCAACATTGAAAATATGATTTAAATAAAGTATTTGCTTATGAAAATATTATATCTTAAAATATAGGAAAATGGAAAACCTAAAGGGATATATAGTTTATTTAGATACTCTTGAAAACAAACCAGAGTTTAGCCCTGGAGAAAACTGTCATTGCCAAACCCTACTAGGCATGGAGACATAAAGGAATACTGTATCTACAGATTGTTCTTGGGAATTAACCTAAAAGCATATACTTCCAACAGGCATTCAATATTCCTTCAGAAAATGAGGTTAATAGTAAAAATGAGCCCATGTAGAATCAGTAATCACCCTCAGCCTAAAGTATATGTTCTTAGAAGATATAGTTGATTTTTCTACAAATATTTCAGAATTTGAGACTCTACTCTAGAAGACAAATGGAGAATTCTTGCATTCTCTTCCTAGAAATCCAATGAAAAGCAAAAGATTGGATTAGTACAATACTATCTACAGTAGGCTGTTGATATCCCTACTCATTTAAGGTCGACCGAGTATACTTCGGTAAATATACCGTGAACTGTAACACTTTGCACTAAACATGGTATGGGTCTTTAGCATAGGTTTGAAATTTCTTCCTTTGAGGAAAATGTACATTTCCAGTGTCACACATTTTAGGACAGGGCATAAGATAAGCCTTAGGAAGAAAAGAGCTTTATCTTATTTCTAGCATAGGAAGATGGTGGATCTAAGACTCTAAGGCAAATAAATGCCTAGAGCTTTGGTGAGAGTGAGGTTTCTCATTGGTGAGAGAGGAGGTAAGTAGAGCTGAGTCCTACCAGGAAACAGCAGGGATGCTCATGGTCTCTTCAAGACTTCCAGCAGACATCTAAATTGTGTTTCTGATTCCCAGGCTTTCAAATACACTCTTATTAATGGTATAGTTTAGTCACAATTATGTGAGAATCTAGGCAGTTAAAACAGTGGTGGGATCAGAAGACCACTGAGCCTAGAAGTAAGATGATGACGTAGATGCCATCTGCCACAGGAAAGGTGACCTGGCAGCAAGAGGAAATATGAGGGACTTTAGGACAACAACATGTGAAACTTCGGAAAATCAGTGAATGAAAATATAACCATTAAAGAAGGTTAAATCCTTCCAAAACCTTAGGAGTGAGAATCCCTGAGAGCCATCAGTGTTCATGCCATCATACTTTGCACATAAAACAAGTCTAACTTCACTGAGTATTCACAGATTAGGAAGCCAACAATGTCCAATATTGGTAATAAAAGCATTAATATTCTTGCTAAGCTAACTGTGGGCTCAGATAAACAGGAATTGACATTAAAAAACAAGTTTTAACTGGCCCTTTCAACAAAATGAATTATATTGATGTGGTATTTAATGAGAATCAATAGATTATTTCTGCATGAAAGCTGCCAGCTTTTTTGACAAATTATTATTTTAACATATTTATTTGATGTGATTAATCATCCAGTCAGCAAAGCAAATATTTTCAATCTAAATTAAAGATGTTGGTGGAGTGATTACTTTTTTTTATCATGGTTGATATATCTGTTTTGCATTTTTATGCAAATAAATTGATTTGAATCATGTTATCTTCTCAGTGTCAGCACTGCACTCCTGAAGGTCTTTATGCCAAGATATTCGACAAGGTCTTTCTGAATGTAGTATAGACTAATAAACATTGAAAAGTTTAAAACTGAGTGAAAGCCATGTAACTGAGAAAACTTATCACAAGATATCACTGCAGAAGACCTCCTTTTGAATTCTTGGCTCTATCACAAGTGTGGAAACTAACCTGGTCTGACTTCTCTGAGCCTCATTTTACCCATCTATAACCCCACAGGACTGTTTACAATCCGATGATAAAATAAATGTACATTGCAAATACAATGAAGTTAGAGTAGTATGTAAAAGCTGTCGGGCTTTTTTTTCAGTCACTGGATTATAGTGGGAAATAGGAAGACAAGGATGACTTCATAATTAAGGATCATAAGGGAAAGATACCCAAACAGAGTTGAGCTCAAATGCTTGAGTTTTAAGATTCTTAATGATTTTGAGACTACTGAGTGGTTTACTGAGTTGAAATTTCTAGTCCTGAATATGATTTAGAATAACAGTGTATAAATTCAAAACCTTGGGCTTCACTTCTCACTGGAGACTTTAGGGCTTCACTGGGAATGGGTTTTCACATTTTTTTAAAAGAGATGATAAAAGGAGGCTTTTTTATTCAAAGATATAACTGGATAAGTAGATTTGTCTACAACCATTCTTGTGAGATACTTTTAAAAGAAAAAGACAACCAACTTCTTTGCAAATAGCAGACACATACCTCAGCTATGATGGCCCTAATTTTTGGTGGATCATGTATGTGATTAAGCAGAAATAGGCAAGCTCACACTGGTAGATTAACTATCAAATTCTCAGTCAAGACTTCTTTTGCAGCCTCTGCTTCTTGATCGATTTCTGTTTCCACTTCATCTTCTACCATCTCGTTGACTTCCTGAGCAACTCCCCTGTCCACTTTGTCTTCCTGACTGGCCACCTGAGTGTCCTGACTGGCCCGACCTGCCACTTGACGAGCCACTCTCCTGTCTGGAAGTAGAAGATGTTTTCATCATAATATTTTTCAGTTTCAGGTAATTTGGCTGGTGCTGAGAGTACCCAGTCTGAATCACGCCGCTCTGCCTGTAACCTTTCTGACTCAGTTGTGGGAACATGAAAGCAAACACCTATATTTCCTTTTAGGAGGCACATTCTGGTAATTTGGGATACGGCATTACTGCTCAGCTTTCTGTTAAGTTCTTTCCAAGCACAGCTGACATCCTGTATTTCTTCTACGCTCTCCAGAGTCATGGTCACAAACTCCTTATCAGAGGTGATCACAGAACGTGTTTCAAAGCTCGATGCACCAGAAATGTGGGCTAATGCTGCAGCCAAGGTATCCATTGCCTCTTTCTCTTCCGTCTCCAAGTCGATGGTCAGAAAAAATCAACAGCAGCATGAGAAACAGAAGCCCGAGACCTGATGGCATCCATGCTTTTAGATTTAACTAAATCCATTGTGGAAGGAACATCTATGGGTTTGAAAGTAATTCCTGAGTTTAGTTCCACATATCTTAGTTGACCTCTTTCTCTCGGCTGATAAAAATATATGCAAATCCCTGTTGCTCAGCTCTCCCTGTGCATTCTGAGTGAGAGATATAGGACTCAGCATCCTGTGGGGGTGGACATTGATTCACCAGATCAACCTCAGGAATGTCCAAGCCATGGGCAGCCACACTGGAGACCACTAAAGCTTTAAAACTACCTCCTCTGAAGCCTTTCAGTGTAATTTCTCTTTGTGACTGTGCAATGTCCCCATGTAAGCACTGGGCATTCTATTTTATGTGTAGATTCATGGCCCTTTCAGTGACAATCTTCTTGATCTCACAGAAGATGATGGACCTCCCTTCAGACCCACTGTAGTCTTGCAGGACACCTCCAATACTGCTGGTCTCTGAGACCAGTGGCACCGAATGGCCAAGTGTCCCACAGTAGTTGCAGGCTTTTGAGTCATTTTTCCAACAAGGTCAACCTGTTCATGTCTGGATTTAATGTATTTTTTTGCAATTTTGTACACCCATGGTGGGCAAGTTGCAGAAAAAAAGTAAAGTCTGAGAATTGTCTTCAGAATCAGTTTTCTAGGATTCATGGATAATACCTTTGACTTGTTCAGCAAAACCTAAATCTAACATTTGATCCACTTCATCAAGTAAAACATGGCACAGTTTACAAAGATCCACGTGGCCACTCTGCAGATGGTCTTTGATACAACCAAGGGTCCCGACGAAAATGTCAATACCATTTTGAATATGGCTTATTTGGCTTCGATATTATGTTCTACCATAAAAACATGCCACGCTGAGTTTTCTAGTTATATCTTTGAAGTCTTTGACTACTTGGTTTGCCAGTTCCCTTGTTGGAGCCAAAACAAGTAACTTTGGTAAGTGGCTTTTTAAAATTGTTTCTTGATTTATTTGGAGATTTTCAATCAAGGGTATGGCAAAAGAGAATGTCTTTCTTGTTCCTGTCTGTGCTTGAACAATTAAATCTTTTCCTTCATTTATGGGACCAAAGGTCTTAACTTGAATGGAAAGAGGTATATTACCCCTCGACCTTTCAGAAACTTTATATTCTCTTCAGAAATAGAGAAACTGGAGAAGGCTCCCTCTTTTTTTCACATGTTAAAGTCTCCTCTAGTCTATTATCACTTGATTTTTGAATAGAATTTTCCAAGAATTATACTTGTTTAGATTGGTTTTTTTTTCATATTCATCAGTAACCCCATGAGGAATGTAACCATTGTGTACTGTGAACATATACTAATAAAAAATAGTTCATATATATGTACATATATTTCACAATTTATTGATATGTATATGTGTATGTATATATAAGGCTGCATGCTTTACAAAGAAAAGAAGTTTGTTTAGCTTGCAGTTCCGGAAAGGCAGGTGCAAGATGCTGGCAGCAAGGGCTACAGGTGAAATCAGAAGTAGCTGAGGAAATGAGACACAGGGTACCCTATACTTGTGTGGCAATTAGATCTGGCAAAAGTGAATTCAGTGGTTGAGCCTATGACTTCCATACAATGTGACAAGAATAGATAATCAGAATCATACACATTAAGAGGAAGACCCTATGGCATCAAATATTTGCTCTACTTCAAGTTCTGGAAGAAAACTCAGGCAGTTTAACATGACATACAGGTTACATTCCTCATGGGGAGTTAGTACATGTACATGACACACTTTAATTCCTTTTTTATCCCCTTCTTCTCTCTTCCCTCTTCCCTCCATCTCCTGGTTCCTTTCCCTTTTGCAAAGATCTATCTCCCTTTTTCCTCATATTTGTTATACTAACAAGAAAACCCAGTAAGAGAACTAAAAATCTGGGTTCAATTAAAGTAATTTTGTAGAGCCTCAATGGAACCATATGGCTTAGAAATACCCATAAATGTAATCTACAGTAGCTCTTACATTGGTGAATGTTTCAAGCAGGATTCGATATTACTCTATCATATGTATGTATTATCTTAATTTTTTTGTAGAAAATCAAATCTTTCAAAAGAGGAACATGGAATTGAATTTTAAACAATTATTTCTTAAATTTCAAGATCAGAAAGTTTCTAAATGAAGAATGCACTAATTGGCTTCCAAATGTGTATGTGTGTGTGTGTGTGTGTGTGTGTTTATACATACACACATGTATATGAATATAAATATATAGCTACTCTTTGCTTTTTATTGCTACAATGATCCTTTTATTTCTCTTCGCTTCATACTTCATAATTATCTTTCCTCCATTCAAAATAATGTCATCTGTTATATACAGTTCATCTCAAGAGATTCAGAGAATAAAACAAGCAATGAGAAGTACTGGGAATAGTTACAGAAAATGCATGTAAGCATGTGGATAAAGTATTCAGTCATGTAGCTGCTTGTGAAGGAAGGAAATTAAGAGACATAAGTAACAAGATATTTTGTTAAGTTTTGAAGAGAAGAGAGACAAATGTGATAGTTTTCATGCAAATTATAGAAATTCAGATAAGAAGCAAAATGCTTTCTACAAAGATGCTGAATACAGCATCAGATTACATAATACTTCAGGCATATCGGGTCAAGAGCAGAGAGAATGTGGGGTGGAAAGCTATCATCAGATGATATTTATAGTATGGTATGGCAATGATATTTAAAGCCAGATGAGATCGTCTAGAAGCTTGTATACATGCAAAATACGAGACCTCAAATCTGAAACTGGGGCATCTCAGAACCTTGGAATAGAAGGATACAGCAAAAGAGAAATGAGATGGGTAGGAGCATAAACCAAGGTGAAAACTGACAAGGACGGATATCTCGTCAAATACTTGTGGAAGACACGGACAAGAGGGACAAGAGTTTCAGGTTTTCAAGTGAATTTTTTGACATTTCAACGCAAATTTTTGATTAAGCAGTTTTGAATCCACTGTCCTTGAGCTTATATTTTATACCACACACCCTGCTAAGGGTAAAAAAAGTTTGTGCTTGTGTAGTACTTTTTTCCCATAAAATAATTGCCTTTTCTTTGTCTTTTAGGCTCTCCTCATCCTAGGGAAAATAAAAGAAGAATTTGAAAATGTTTGTGCCAGGAAGCAAGACAATACCCAAAGTTTATTTTTATCACTTTCTTGTTGCTGGAGCAGGATGCTCAACTCACACAACTGAAGGAGAAGAGGATTATTTGGCTCACAGTTTTTAGAGAATTTAGTCCATAGTTAGTCAGCTTCAAGGTCAACCAGCTATGGACTATGGAAGTGAAGATCATGGTGTAAGTGCCTGATGGGACAAAGCTGCTCATGTCATTGCTGTCAGGAAGCATAATGAAATGAGAGGCATGGGGGATGGAGAAATATTCCTCCAGGTCATGCCCGCAGTGATCTATCTCCAACCAGACCCCACCCGCTAAGGGCAAGTCCACTATAGTGGTGCCATAATTCAGTCGCCCTTCAAAAGCTGACCTTTGAACACATGAAGTTTTTCATTGACATTCTAGAACTAAACCATAACAATGATATTATGAAAATGGCACATCAATCAGCTTAGAGGGGACAACTTGTGCCAATTCTGGAACAGTTAAGCATCAGAAAGACTAAGATATAATGGGTTATAGCACATTCTGGAAAAACATGTACATCCATATCTATCTGTGGTAGGTAAATACCTACTAAAATAAAGAAAAGCCTGAAGAGAGAAAACTGTTATTAAAAGAGAATACTGGCTAATAACAGAAGAAAGGAAGAATTAGAATATTACAATCTTGTATCCAAAATAACATAAAAGACATAGTAAGGATCATTAATAACTTTTGAAACAACTGGAGTCAAAGCTTGTTTGTGGCAAAGACATTCACAAGATCTCATGTTCATTGAAACACATAACATTTATTAATTACAGTGTGTGAAGGTTTACCTTTACAAAAAATAGATATGGTCAACACTATGTTGTGTGATCAGACTGATACCTGCAATTATGTCTTTGCTGAGGAGTTCTATTTTCTTGGGCAAATATTTTACTGAACATCTGCAATGAAAAAGATACATTTCAAGCTTATCACGGACACAGTAGTGATTCATTTAGGTTGGGTGAAGGTCTTTCTGACAGTTACATCTCAAGGCTGAGAGCTGACAGAACATTCTTTGCAAAGTCTGTTGAACGGGGATTTGGGGTGATCTAGACAGGTAGACTAGTTAGATTTAAGAGTCATATAAAGACCCTGAGGCAGAAGGAGGGATGACTCTATGGAAAAACTGAAAGGAAACTAATATGCCTGAAAATACAGTAGTCTATTGCAGCTATAAAAATGACCACAAAGTTTGAATTTTAAACACAAAATTATTATCTTACAGTCCTATAGATCAGAACAGATTATGTTTAGCCTGAAATGCATTCCTTTCTGAAAACTCTAGGGTACAATTTACTTCCTGTTCATTTTTGTTGTTGCAGAATTCGGTTCCTTTTATTTGTAGGATTGAGATTTCTCTTTTCATTCTTATTGTCCGCTAAGGGTTGTTCCCAGCTCAGGAGGCCACTTCATCTCTGGTCTCATGACTCCCCTCCTCTGTTTTCAAAGTTAGCAACAATGGTGGCATGCTTCTCAATCACACCTGTCACCAACAGCTGGGAAAGAGTCTCTGTTTCTGAGGATTCATGAGATGATACTGGGACCATTCACTTACCTGATATTATCTTCTCATCTGAATATAACCTGCACACATCTGCAATTTTCCTTTTTCTATGTAAAGTTACACAGTCACAAATTCTGGGGATTGGGACATGGGACTCTTTTGGAGTCATTATTCTGTTTGCCTAAAGAGATGAGGACATTAGATAAAGATGAAGTATTTTCACCTCTCTGATGACTTCGGACAAGCTGCTTCTTTTTAATCAAGAAACCTTCAGTGACTCACCATCACCTGGAGAATTAAACTCAGACACCAGTGACTCCCTATTACCTAAGGATTGAATTTAAACACACTTCCTTGTCATGTGGATTTTCCATGTACTAGGAAAAACCCTAATGTGTGTTCTTCATACACCTACTTTCCAACCATCTTAGCCTGCTTGTACTTAGTCTTCATGAGGAAAGTATGTCATGGCTTTTTACTTTCACGTGTCTTTCTCGGCTGTTCTTTTTCTCTGAAATGTCCTTCTCTTTCTGGAATCTCCGTCTCTTGATATTGTATCCATCCTGTGAGACTCATCTCCTCTATACCTGTACTTCTACTCACCTCACGGTGTGCGTGTAATGCACACACTAACACACACACATACACATGCACAAGTACTGCCAGCCTCAAACCATATTCGCTGACACATGACATTCTGTTTTATGTTTGTTTTTCTTGTTATATTACTAACTTAATAAGGGCAGGGAATACAACCTCCAAGGGAATATCATTCTGGTATTTAATCTCCTTTCTGACTGGTTGGTCATTCATAGTGCCATAGCAGTGACTAAACATTTTTAATATCATATCTGGTAGTGATTACATTTCATTTATTTTTGTATCATGCTCAGAGTACATAAATGTGACCTTACACTTACCCATACCTAAGTGATTGGACTTACCCTGGACACACTGTATCTTATTGGTTTCCACCTTGTCAAGATCTTTGTAAATTTTGGTCCTGGCATATAACACATTATTTATGACTTCCAGATTGTTTTCTTCTACAATTTTAATTGAGTTTCAAATGCTTGACTTTATTTCTATTTTCCATGAATATTATACCATATGCCACACACTGAATATATTCCTTTATTGCTTTTCTTCATCCAAAAAAAAAAAAAAACACACACAGTAAAAAAGCAAATAAAGCAACCAGATTTTGTTGTTTTAAACATATGTTTAATGCCATGCTAGATTTACTCTTGTTACAAATTTTCCTAGCATTAGACCATTTTTGTCCTTCTCTTTTTATTCCTGACATATTCTTATCCCAAAATTTGATGTATATCTTTGAAAACAACTCTGTTTTCTGTGCTGCTTTTCCTTTGCATTTTTTCCTTGCTTCGTCGTCTACTTCTTACTTTAACATTTGAAAATTTGATAATAACAGAATAAAATAAAGGGCAGTATCCATCGCTTGGTACCCAAACATACAGAATGAATTACTATAAGCATATAACATATTGATTCTCACTTTTTATGTTAATAGTTTTAATGTATATGCAAAATATGACTTTTCCTTGTTTTTTTCCAAAGACAGAAATCCATATGATAGTGGTAAAACCACTTTTCCTTCTCATTTCACTTGTAATCTGATTTTGTATGAGTCTTTTTTCACTTTTATTGATAGATTATGTTATGTTTTGTTCCACTGAAAATTATATCTTCACTGCCAAATTTTATATGTAAATTGTATCATACTTTGTGTCATTCTGGAACTAGTTTTTTCCTTACCATGATTATTTTTAGATCTATCTGTTATTACATGTAATAATTCATCTTTTAAGCAAAAACAGTATTCTGTCCTCTTTCATTCATCCAGTGGTAGACATTTACTTTACCTGCAAGTTTTTCTTATTCTTAAACACTGCTATATAAGACCTTTGTGCACACTAGCTAGTACTGTCCTGGAGTAGAAGCATGGTGAGTGAATGGAAACACGAGCATCATAATCTGCCTGGCCCACATCATGTGCTGATTCTGTTAGGTGACATCTCATCTCTCTCCAACTTAGTTTGCCCACCCATAAGATGACAACAGCAGTAGTCTTATACTGTAAGTTTGTTGGAGGAATCAGATGAACTCATGCAGGGGAGAACTTGGAATCCTGCTTTTACCAAGAAAGTGTTCTAAGTCTGTGAGTCACAGTGGTTGTAGTAGGGCTGGGTTAAGGGAGACACGTATACAGTTTCCATCAGAGCTGCCACTGCTTCTGAGAGTAGCTGCAACTAAATATTTAACTATCTATTGATCAATTGATGGATAGTTTTACTTCTTTAAAGACTTTCATCTGATATTGTTTTGTTTCATTTAGAAAGACTATAATGAGTAAAATCTCTTTATTCTAATTTGATTTTTTGATTAGTAGTGAAATCAATTTCCTTCTAAATGTTTATTAGCCACTGAATTTCATCTTCTCTGACTTTTCTTTTTATGTTTTATTTTTATTTTTTTATTGGACTATCTTTTTTGTTGCTGTTAATAGTTCTTTGTATATTCTGGATTCTAAACTCTAGCCAGTTGTACATGTTACAGATGTGAGACAAATCAACATTTTTATAAATCATGCTATTTGTGTATATATGGCATATCCCATGTCAAAGATATTTTCTTATTTCCTTTAGTAAATTTCAACAAAATATTTTTATAATGGTCTTCCTCTCCCTTTCTCTTTTTTCTTGTTTTCTTTTATCCTTGTTCACTGAAATTTTTGTTTTAACAAATGAAATTAGTAAGATTATTTTCTTAATTTTACTGCATTAGGATCAAGGAAAGCATTTTATATATTGATTTTGAAAATTGTGTTACGATTCATTTTATGAGGTAATTTTCTATAAATGCTCCATGTTGAAAATTATGTATATGTAATGTCATTTAGTTGTAGAGCTCAAATGTACATTTATAATAAGGAGCAGTTGATATTCATTCCTTCTACATGCTTAATGGTTTTTGTCTACCTGATTTAAGAGTGTCTGAAAGACCCAGGTTTGTACTTCTCATCCTGTGCACTTTGTCAGGTTTTAAAATACGCTTGCTCATGCTCTCTTATTGCAGCTTTTCATCATTCTGTAGTTAAAACTGTACATTTTAGAACTTCTTTATTTCTTGAACATTTGAAAATGTGCTATGCCAAAGTCTGATTCTACCTGATAGTCTCTTCCTTCACTCTTGTCAGTTGGTTGGAGCCTTGGCTACCCCTGCTCCCTCCAAGCTGCCACTGATCCCACTTAACCAGCAGGTTTTATTTCTTGTTTTTTTATTTTAAAAAGCAAAACAGAAAAAAGGTAGAAATAATACAGAATTTCAAAAAAATAAACAGTAAGAAATCAACATTAGTTAATATATTACATGTTGTTATCTTAGAAGTAGTTGTTCAAGTTACAAGATCTAGGCATGAAAAATGATCAGACAATCAAACAATGGCAACACAAACTATTCTTTTTGATGAACTAACGGAGAATTAGTAGTATAGTTACCTATCTTGCACATTTATACTTACGTACAGTTATATGTGTCTACCTACATTTCTCCTTTCCCCTATCCCAGCTGTTCTTTAATTTTGAGCACTTTCTTTCCCTTTCATTATTACAATATCTATTGTACATTTTGGATCTTATTACTTCTTCAGTTTATTATTATCGTTATTTATTTCTCTTTTATACTAGGGAGACATAATATTTACAAATGTGAGTATCTCATCTTATTAAAAGGTTTTTGCACTTCAAAAGAAATCACCAATAAAGTGAAAAGAAAACCTACGGAATGGGAAAGAATTTTAGCCAACTGTTCCTCAGATAAATGACTTATATCAAGAGGTTTTATTTCTTACCACCGAATCCGTATTAATAGTTCCTGGCTTTGTTTATATACATTTACACTTAAGTTTATTTAAAAAGTCAAGTAGATATTAATAAGATGATGTCTTTCCAGAATTATACTTTCCTTCAGAAATCTATAAGCTACATGGTCTATAAGTCATGGCATTTTGTATATGAATGTAAAGAGATGGTGAAAAATAAAATAATTTTCCTGGCATATAAGCATTCCACAATTTAAGTATAAATTGTAATCCAAAATTTTAACTATAAATTGATTATCTGGAATTCAGGTGGTGCTTGTTCTCTCAAGATGTGCACCAGTTATTTGTTTAACTGTTTTCAACTGATAATTGTGAAGCCTTTTCTCCTCTGAGTTCCCATTGTTTTCTTTGGTGTATTTTCCTGGTTATTATCCTTAAACTTCTGTAAATTGTTTAGAGATCAATAGTAATGGATTCATTTTGAAGCTCTATTTCATTGCAGAGTTCACAGCTAAGAACATTTGTCTTCATTTATTTCTTTCTGTCTTTACATGACCAAAGCCCAGGATATCACATATGGCTTTTCATCACCAATAAAATAGATAAGTCTTCATTCCCTATCCTTGGCCTTCCTTTAAAGGAAAGACTTATGCATAAAGATGTAGATAAGATCAGGATGAATGCCAATTACATCCGGTAAGAATCTGTTAATATTTTCTCTGCTATCGAGTCTTTCAGTTTCATATAGAGAAAGATAAAGCTTTAGAGTCATATTTAAATACTTTTTGACTTTATCAATTAACTGTGCATCATTTACACAGTGAGTAGTAACTATTAACTTTGATGAGTCTGGGCATGTTCTGAACACACAGAAAACACGCTGTGGAAGGCTACGTTCTGCTGGCCAGCTCCGATGTGCCATGACGTCTCCATGAGTGCTCCGTGGCATTCTCAGGCCAAATGAGTGATTTCTCCTCACAGGAGGTAAAGGGGTAATCTAGACCTGTGGGATTCCTTCCATAGACTGGTTTTTGTGTCTCTTCTGAGTCTATCTAATATGAATAAGAACTGACATAACAGCTACATTCGTTTGCTGGGGCTGCCCCACCGTAAACTGAGTGGCATAAGCAACCTGACTTTTCTCACAGTTCTGTGAACTAAAGATCTAAGGTGAAGATGTCAGGAGGACTTGATTCTTCTTTGGCTTGCAGATGGCTGGCTTCTTGTTTTTTTCACATGGCCTTTCCTCTGTGCTTACATTATCCCTGGTATCTCTTTGTATAACATTTCTTCTTCTTGTAGGACGCCTGTCTTGCTGTAGTAAGCCCCTATAACAGCCTTGGTTTACTTAATCACTTCTTTAAAGTTTCTTTTTCTAAGATGAGTGACATTCTGAGGCCTAGGGTTTCAAAACGTGAACTTTGGGGAACACAGTTCATTCCATTTCAGTGTCTTAAAAAAAGATAGCAAAATGGCCTGACAAAGAGCTAATGAGAAATAGAGCAGAACTGAGGTCATACTATCATGTCCAGTGAATTCCACTGTGTCTGTTCAGCACATGTGGACAGGACCCACAGGACTCTCTCTCAGACTTCAGTCTGTACATATTCTCTGACCCTCTATTCATGCTCCGCTTGTAAGAATTCCCTGCTTCTGGGTATCGTTTTGAAGGACTTAAGGACATTATATTACAGTGATACATGCATGCCCATGTTTATAGCAGTACAACTCATAATGTCTAACTCTTGGAACCAACTTAAAGGCTCATTAACAGTAGGTAAAGAATATGTAGTTATATATAGACAATGGAGTACCACTCAGTCATAAAGAAGGATAAATGAGTCATTGGTAGGAAAAATGGATGCTTCATGAGACTGTAATAATGCTAAGTGAAATAACTCAGATGTGGAAGGTTAAATGTTCCATGGTATCTTATATATGAGAAAGTAAAAATATAAACAATTTAAAGAGCAAAATGAAAGACAGATGATAGGAAACAGGGAGACAGACTTTGTAAAGATGGGAAGGAAATTTGAGGATGAAGGAGACTAGAAGGTGGCGAGAGAAAAGGAAAATAAAAATTATTAAGATGTGATGTATGGATTCCATAAGATGTATGTAATTACTGTTTCATAACCATAAACTAATAAAAAGAATACCCTGCTATTTCACTCATCTCCTTCTTCTTTACTATTTCTGCCTTTACATTTGGGGTTCACATTGAGAACCAGGATTATCTCTATGGCTACTGAGTCTCAAATGTTTTCTCTGGTCTTGCATCTCTTCTCTTTTGCTTAGTTTCTTGGCAGTCCCAGTCTTCCTTGCTCTGATTACACCATTATCATCCAGCAGATTCAGTGTTTATGTTTTGATATTTACGTCTTTGATTCATTTGACTTTAGTTTAGTGCATGGTTAGAGGCACGGGTCCATCCAATTTTTGCTTTCAGCATGTGGAAAGCCAATTTTTCCAGCACAATTTATTAAAGAGGCTGTCCTTCTTCCAGTAAAGGTGGTTAGCCCCTTTGTCAAAGACCTTTATATTGAAGACTACAGCACTCTGAAAAAGGAGATCAAAGAGGATATCATAAAATGGAAAGATAATCCTTATTCTTGGCTAGGAAGAACCAACATAGGGAAAATGGTCATACTACCAAAATTATTATACAGATTTAAAGTAATCCCAATCAAAATACTGATAGCAGACCTCACAGAATTTAGAGAAAACAATCCTAAAATTTATTGGGGACCAGAAGAGACCTACAATAGCACAAACAATTCCAGGCAAGAAAGGCAAGTAAGGAGCTATCACAATCCCTGACTTTAAATCACACTACAAACCTACTGTGATGAGTTCTGAAGTCTGGAAGTTTTTTGCAGGGAGGTAAAGATTAGGTATTTGAGAGTGTGATCTTAGGGTCTAATTTTGCCAGTACTATGCTGCCTTTATTACAGGCATGCAGAGAGGAATGTCTTTAAAAGACACACAAAGATTTCATATCAATAGTTTTATATATATATATATATATATATATATATATATACATATATACATATATTTGGGACTGGGGATCAAACTCACAACTTTACACTGTACATGTGTATTAATAACATATATAAATATATTTTATGTATATGTAATTAACCACTAAAACCTGCTAAAGAGAAAGCTGAACAAATTTTAAAATTTTTAGGGTAAATTGCTTTACTTATAATTTTTAACAACTGAAACAATTGAAATACCTATTCACTGATAAACTGTGATATAATCCATCTAATGGAATACTACTCACAATAAAAAAGAAAAAGCTATTGATACATACAGTATGGGTGAAAGCCAAAGCATATGCTAGGTAAGAGGAACAAGGAAAGATATATTACAATTTTTTTTAAAAAAGGAAAGATATATTACATACTGTGTGATTCAATTTATATCACATTATAGAAAGGCAAGGCATTTGAATGGCAATCAGATTAGTGTTTGCCAGAAGTTGGTGGTGAGGGAGAGCCAGGAACTGACTGCAGAGGGACAGAAGCAAAGTTTCGGAGATGATAGAAATAGTCTACATCTCAGTTGTAGTAGATGCATGAGTGTGCGTTTTACTCTATATAAACTGTATCTCAAAAAAAAAACAAAAACAAAAAAACTAAGAGGTTTACTAAGTTCATCTTCATGTCTAAGCATCTACCCAGAGCTCTGGATCTTTGAATATGGCCAACTGACAGTGTGTTCTCCTCCTGAGTTCTTTTGACTCTGGAGTATTTTTGCCCTACTTTTGTTTTCCATGAACTTGATGAGCCCAGTATGTGTACAGTCCTGGATGCCTAGGCTTAAAGGGTTGTTGAGGAAACCTCACAAATGAAAACAGTGCAATATTTTGGAAGAGCCAGGTCTCACTGTGTAAAAGAAGAAAACAGCATTTTTCTCTTCTGCCCCAAATACAGCACTTCTTCTTATATCCAATGTGCAAACCTCCTGTCCTTGGGGCAATCTATAATCTTTTCAGGGCACTGTTACACAATAGTAAGATTATCCCTTACAGTGCAAAAGGCAGTGCCAATAATTAAAGACACCAATACACCTAAGGTGAACTAGCTTCAGAAAGTTTTCCCTCTACCATCTTGGTGTTGCTTCAGACTGCAGAGTCTACAGCAGGATCGAACAAGGCTAGCCTTTCTACCTTCCTCCCAACTGTGGGCATTTCTTTTCTCCTCTTCTGTCCCACACTAGGCTGCCTGTGACACCTCTTAGATTTCAAAGAAGAATGGGGAGGAGTGGAGGAGAGGAATGGAAAGGGAATGTTGCATCCAAGTGGCACAAGCAAGATCCGACAACAGTGCTCTGTGGTTTGGTGGGTTTCACAGTGAGACTGTTTTCCCCCAGAGATGCTCTCAAGTGTTTTCCTAAATGCATCTTCGCATAGAAGGATGTGACTGCAGTTACCTCAGTCAGGGCCGGGTTTCCCCTCTGTCTGTCTCCCACTCTCCCACCCCTGCTTTGTGCTTCTAATAGCACATCTTCCATCTCATTCTAGGCACCCCTCCAGTGGAGGCCAGGGTTTGAAACTGATCTCTTATCCCGTTCAGTGACTCAACCATATTTGTACCCTTGAAAAAAATGAGGACCAAGGATGCATGGACTAGCTTAAAGTATTCTATTATCTCTCAGTTTCCTTTTTACTTTGAGCCATAAGCATTCTGTACCTATTACATACTTTATTGCCTGTTAAAATATGGCTCTTTCAGTTTCTCAGCTGAAAATGAGACGGAAGTGTCCTACTTTTACTTAAATAAATGGCACGTAGTTATAGTAAAAATCAAGGAAATGAAACACAAGTGAGCAAAGATTGAGAAACACTCAACCAGATAGGGAGAAAGAGAAAATTTTATAGGCAGGCTTCCAAAGTACTTAACAGTTTTTTTCCCCAGAATTGCAAAGTGGAAATGTTTGGAGGTCAGTTAGTAATGAGATGCGGACTAGCAAGTTCCAGGAGAAGATGGGCAAAGCAGAGAGGATACGAGAGGGGCAAGGCCTAATGTGCAGATCACTTCTGAGAGGATGGAAAAACTCTAGTGAGGAGGGAAGACCAGCAATATAGAATTACAGTATTGCTACAGAAATGTCCAAGTCTGCCTTATCCTATGAGCAGCATTTCACAGAAGGATGAGACAGTTAAACTTGATTGTCAACTTGACTGGATTAAGAGGCACCTGGTAAACTAACGATGCACACTTCTGGGTGTGTCTGTCGTATGTTGCCAAAGATGACTGGCCTGTATGGCAGCAAATTGAAGGGAGAAGACTCACCCTGATAGTGGGTGGCACCATTCAGTAGGCTTGCAGGGCAGATGGAATGAAAGAAGGAAAAAGTTATTCTGTAGTTGTAAGCTCAGTTTTGCTTAGCAGGTGTATTCACTGCCTGTGGATATCAGACTTCAGTTTCTTCTGCCGTTCCATATGAACTTACACCAGTTACTCTCCAGGTCCTTCCAAGCCACAGAACCAGACTAACCTCTTGTTCTGAGGGCTCCAGTTTCTTCAACTGAGCAGTTCCTGCATCCTCTGACTGATCAGTGTGTAGATGGCCACTGTGAACTCTCCTCCTTGATCTCATGGAGTTTAATATTCCTCCAGAGAACCCTCACCAGTACAAAGGAAATACTTGTGTTTTAGTCTAATGACATGGAAGGCAATGAAAGAAAATTAGTTGGATCAAAATGATGTTCTGGTCACAGAAATGTTTTGAAGACTAGTCATTTTAGAAAATGATTTGAAAGTCTTACTAAAAGCAACCTCCCCATCCTTTGAAACTTAGTGAATGAGTGAATACAAAATTGCCTTGAAAGAAGTGATAGTGTTCATCACTTTAGTCTCTTCAGGTGGGTCTGAGTAGAATGAATGTGGCTCCATCTCTGTACCAACCCAAAAGGTTTTTATTTTCACTACTAATTCCTAGATTAATATGCTTTGCTCATATCTTCTTATATTTTCTAACAATTCTGAAAATCTCTACTAGTGGAGAAACATTTTATAAGGAGATTGAAGGTAATTACAGCATGTTTTTTTGTCTAGAATATATAATCAATTTCATTTATTTCCCAAGTAAAACATTCACTGTAGGTTCAGGTTTTGAAAGACAACTTGATTATCTGTTCCACAGAACAAGTCAGGAGATATCATTCTCAGTCCTCAATCATAAATTCCTATTATGAAATGTTTATGCCCTAATCATTTTCCTATTGAATGGGGATTTGATTAACACATAACATTGAATATATGTGTTTCTTGAAAAACAATCTGAATTGACAGCATGTAATGTCACTGGAAGTAAATTACTGTACTTAGCACTTTTGCTTTAATTTTTAAAAATTTTCTAGAGCTACACAATGTCCTGAACACTTTTAACAGAGTGTATTGTTCGACACTTCAAAACCAAATTATAAATACTCTTTGAAGGTAGGTTAAATAACTTCCCACATACAGTTATTGTGATGGTACACTTGAACAAAAAAAAGGGGGGAGATGAAGGCTAAAAATTAAAAACACATATTTCTGCCTGAAAAGTCACCTTAAATTAACTTTACACTAAAGAACAGTCAGAAAAACTTAAATTTTTACATATTAATATTTTCTGTAAAAATATAAATAAAACTAAAAAAATCTCTACCTGAATGTAGAATAATGATTATAGGGTATGAGGTCAGGGAGTGAATAAAGAGAAGCTGGATTTGATCAATGTTCATTGTATACATGTGTTTAAATATCACTCTGAACTCCATTAATATGTGCAACTGATGCATATTATTAAAAGATGAGTTTGAGGCTGGCTTGGGCTACAACGCCAGTGCAAGGCTGGCATGAGCTATATAGTGCGACCCTGCCTCAAAACATTAGAGCCAGGAATTTGGCTCAGAGGCTTAAACGCCTGTCTGGCAGGTGCAAAGTTGTGAGTTCAATCCCCGGTGCTGCCAATATAGAATAAAATAAAATAAATAAAAATAAAATAAAAGTAAATCTTCTCACTAAATTAAAAATCAATGTACATGACCTACATTTTCCTGGGCTTCCATACACTGGACTTGTTCTTGGGTAATAGAAATAATTTTCAAATCTCAAATCTCTACTTCCAGTTTTAAAAAAATGGAATATCAGTCTGGATACTCCTACATCTGATGTCTCCAGACCTTGGCAGGGTCCCCGCGGGGAAAACTTCCCCTGGTTTAGAAGCACGCTCCTTTTCCTGCCCCTCTTTGGCAGTCCCAGCTCTGACTGGACCCTGGCAATACCATTCTCCTCTTTCCTTTGCAGCTCTTCTTGTTCATACTTATCCCTGGGAAGGTCTCCCCATTGTTTAATTTCCTTAAATATTTCTTCTTCCCTCTAAGTGCTTCTCAGTGAATGCATTTAGCCTGTGTCACTAGTTCTCTGATGCGACCTTGTTGCTCAGAAGTTTTGTGTAAATAGGTGCATCGTATTGAGCATGGTCTACACTAGTGGGTGGTCTGGATGAGCTGTTGCCATGGAAGCCCTCATCTCAGGAACTTCCGACTGATCAGCATTCATGAACACTCTTCTAACCATTTGCCTGGAAGAGATACAGGCCTGACTACTTGGAGTTATCAATCTGGCTGGCTCTTCTGTTTAGAGCTCTCTTCTGAAAGCTTTTCCCGACCATCTAAGGCAGTGCTAGATACCAGCTTTGCCCATCACAACATCCTTTGCTTACCCTTTCTATATATTGCTCCTTGACCTCCTCCTACCAGCATGGCATACATTCTAAAACATGGCAGTATGTCAAATTTCTCAGGCTCTTGGGGAGCAAAACATTGAGAACTACTCCTCTATGCAGCACTCAGAAGAAAAAAATTATTATGGACTTCATTTTGTCTCCTTCAATAACATGGAGCTCCTTGAGAGCAGAAACTATTTTGGGGTCATCACTGGATCCCCAGGGGTTAACACAGGGCTTGTCACGTAAATACGTGTGAATGGATACATGTTCCTCTCTACTGACTTCATGTGGATTACTCACTCATTAGAGCTTAACAGCTCCCAATTAGATCGTTTGTCTGTCAATGAGACAAATTCTCTGTGAACTGTTCTGATGACTGAGTGTCAGAATGAAGGAAAGCATTCCATATACTCAGGCTCAGAGCGAGGTGGGGTTCCAGAGGTCAGAGCCAGCCTTTCTGGGTCTCTCATCTATTATTCTGGGAACTGCTGCACTTGTTTGAGATCATTGTTCGGATATTTGGATCAACAGATGACAAAAGAGAGTTTGCATAACAAACAATAAAAGAAGTAATTTGTTCACCATTATTCCTAAATTTGGTAAATGAACAATTACGATAACCTGTTTTGACAGAGTTTTGTGTGTTTTGCTAGCTAAGCGTACATTAAAGCCTACAGAGATTGTATCAACTTTTCAGAGATGTACTGATGAAGTAATGAGGTAAGATTTGTCATTTGGTATGCCAACAATGTCCAGCAGGAATCTGGCAGTCAGAATTTATTCAATAAATGGACATCTCAGTTAACTCGTTTAGGTTGAAAATTTTTTTAGCTTCAATCAGTGCACTTGACTTCTGAAAGAAATGCTTGAAGGTCTTTTCGTCGTCGTTGTTTGTTTATCTGCCTATGTTACTTACCATTACTTGGGATTTGACACGTGGCCTTTACACGGAGTTACAATCCCAGCAGTCTTTTAGTTCTTATTTTGAGACATGAGTTACCCAGGCTGTGATCTGACACATGAGACTTCCATTTCAACCTCCCAGAGTGCTGGGATTATAGATGTATACCAGATCTCTTGGCTTTAAAGTCTTTTACATAAGGTCTCCTTTTGTCATGGAGATGTCCCCTGACCTTGGGCAGAGGCCATTTACATCTTCCAGACTGTAAATTTTCTGTACTCTAAGCCAATCATTTTAAAAACAAAAGCTTTCATCCTCTGCTCTCTAATGTTGAAGGTTCTGTGCATATACAAAATATAGACTCTACCCCAATTATTGTCCTCCACTCTGTGGCCTCACGGTGTAGGCAGGACTCAGCGAGCACTTCCCTTCAGTGAGAAGTCTCCATGTCTTCCTCAATGGCTCTGAAACTCTGTTGAAAATGGCTGTGGCTCTACCTATTTAATGACTTGTTCTGTCATTGTGTCTGGGGAAATATATTCCAGGACCTTCCAGAGGGGAGACTAAGGGGAAGTATCTTGTGTTCAACATGCGATCCTCTCACCCATGTGGGAAGGAGTCCCCAGACAGATGGTCTCTTCATGAGATGTCCGTGTTCCATTCTCAGGTCCCGTCATGCTGCAGTTAAGACTCCTGTGTTCAGTCCTCAGTGACTTTTCTCCTCATCGCCCAGCTCTATACCTCATCAGTGACACCTGCGTTTTTTATGCTGCACACAAGCTGTTACTGTTCCCTTGCTGCCTCTCAAGTGAAGCTACAGCCACGCGACCAGCTCAAGTTTGCTGCTTCTCTACTTGTGATAAGCTGCTGTAATGTGAGCTCCATATGCCTTCTCCCTCTGCTCTGTGTCACTGGCACAGAACAAGACTGACAGCACAGGGTCCCCAGACTGCACAGCCAGCTCCATTTTAGGGACATCTCTTGGAAGGCTTAGATAGGAATTTAAAATTTAAAGAAATTAGGAAATATATTTATCATTAGTCATGGGTTCTATGAAAATTACAGGAAAAATTGAAGAAAATTTTTAAAAATTTAATTAAAAATTATCAAGATTCATAACAAATTATTTTTACCTCAGGTGGACAGGATAACAAAACCATTTTTCCAGAATCAGAAAAAACCCTCCCCCATATTCGAATTTAATTTCTTTGCAACAAAAATGGGAGTTCACCACCCTGAAGAAGATGGAAGTAAACTTAAAATTGTTGGAACACAAGTCAGGTGCAAAACTCATTTATAAAGAATCACCGCTAAGCTCTCCACTTCAAATGCAACGCTTTGCAAACTGAATAATGAACTGAATTCCAGCATCCTCAGGATTTACTAAAAGTGAGACCCTAGTGAGCTAAATACTATGAATCCCCCTCTAATTTCCAGAGTTTACTTTACTCCAAGCACATGTAAGAATTGCTCTCTCTAGCGACCCTGCCTAAAGAAGACTCAGAAGGGAAGGTTACATTGCCAAGGAGAACACAAGAAGTATATTCCCTGGAGAAGTAGGCAATTTAATTTTAGTCTTTCATCAGTGAAAACAGCAACATCTCAAAGGAGGAACTTTTCACAACTCAAGAATAAGTGTAAAAATAGACCCTATTTTTAAAAGGTGATGTGATTTATTAATTGTGCTGCTAATGTTCTCTTGTTCTACAAAGTGTTCTTATGTCAAATGCCACCCCCACAGCCAAGTGAAAGGAGCTGCCAGTGGCAGCTCATGAGGTCACACAGAATCCGTTCTGAGCTACAAGCCCAGGCACTTTGTTCCTGCCCACAGCAATCGATAATCTGCAAAGCCCTTTATCAATAATGCTTCAATTTCCTCACACAGTGCTGGGGGCTCGGGACTGAGCCTCTCACCTATTGTTATCACAGAAGGACAGATGTGATTGTGTTGCTTAATATCCTGTAAGAGGAAAGTTCCCAGCCAAGAATTATTTTAGAAAAAAAAACTCCAGTTCCATGGAGTTACAGGAAAACCACAGTTTGAACCCAAGGATGAGACAGATGTTTGTGTTTCTTACTCCCCATAGGTTGTATTTTCTTAGACACATTTAGCAGAGAATCAGGTAGTGGTGCATTTGTCCAGTGTTAACTCTTAGAAAAAGACATGGCTGTGGGGAAGCTGGCATTCATATCAGCAGCATTGTAGCCCAAATACAGTTGGAAAGGTATTTATAAGAAAAAATTTCTTTTCTCCCTTTGTTAGTATTCCCAATTTATTCTTCTTTCCCTTGAATTTGTGTGCTTCTTACAAGTACCAAGAATTTTCATTCCTGAAATGTTTAAGCTATTGGGTTTTGTTGCTGTGAATAAGTTTCTGTCCAGGGTAAGTAGGGCACGAATGGTAAAAAATGAACAAGTGCAGAATTGAGTGGGAGGGTAGGTCCTGCAGCCCACTCTCTGGTTTTAATTTCACTGCACTGCTCTCTAGCTACCTATATTTTGAACAACCTTTATTTTTTTTTTTAAGGCAGGGTTTCAATATACAGTTCAGGCTGGCCTTGACCTCACTTTGTAGCCAGGCTGACCTCAAGCTTGCAGTGATCCTCCCGTCTCAGCCTCCTGAGTGCTGAGATTACAGGCCAGATGTATGCCACCACACCTGGCTTGAACAATCTCTTTAAGGCTCTGTTTTCTCATTTATAATATGGAGAAAATAATGTTCCCTATCTTACAAGGTTATTGCACAGATTAATTTTTCTCCAAAGATCCATGTCTCCCACAATTTTCTCCATCTTGGCAAATGGCGCCCCATTTATTAAACCTTTCAAGTCAGATGTGAGGGAATCACTCTTGATCATTCTATCATTCACACTTCCCAGCTAACTTGTAATTAAGTCTATCAATTCTACCTTCATAAAAAATTCAACCTCTCCCAGTGGTTCTTGGATCCTAGCCAGTGATGCATGAATTTGATCACTCCGGTTCTCTTGTAGCAATGCTATCTTTCCCCTGGTCCACGCTCTGTTAGATCTGGGCTATACAGATGTCACATGTCTCCTTGTTTCTATGTCATTCTTCATAAGATAGTCACCATAAAACAACCTGAACAATAGTTTGGATACGGAAATCATTTCACTGTCTGGTTTAGAATATACCAGTAACGCTTACACACTGAAAATATATATTAAGCTCTTTAACTATAGCCATCACTTCCTCTCTAACTTTATCTTGCTGACGTCAACCATCTCCCTGTTCTGGGAACATGCAGGGATTTCCCCCTTCTTAAACCTTCCACAACATTTCCCTCTACCTTGAACTTTGCCTCCTTAAACCTCACATCATAAGTGAGATCTTAGCTCAGATGCTATCTTTCAAGAGAAAGTTTCCCTGACTGCACCATTCAAAATAAAACTCATAATTTTACTTGCTTTACTTGCTACATGGTATTTGTAAGAGTCTAAATTTATATTGCTTACTTATGCCATTATTCATTATTGGCTCTTCCAGTAACGACTGGTGCTCCACAAGAATAGAAACCCAGCCGATATCGTCCAATAGCATTCTTTAAGAACCTGGAGGAGTGTGCAGAGGCTTTCAGTATTACTTGAATAAGTGGGTAGAGGATGATTGGTTTACAACAAGTCCTTAACAAATCTAAATGAATCTTATGGTTAAAAACAAATACTTGTTTTGTTCTGGTCATTTGTGTTGATGAATTTTTAAATTTAAAATTTCTTTTGAATTTTTTCTAATAACAATATTAGTAGTTTAAGTGAAGAGAGAAGTAAGGCAAAGCATGTTGCGAAAGATGGCCCCAGTGGCTCCAGGATCACCATTTTGTAAAAAGTATCTTAGAAGATGTTAGAATAGAAGTTTGGGCATGATTGGCTTAAGTTTCAGGAGCGATATCAGGAAACTGCTGTTTGTAGCTGTTCATCTGGATGCTAGGTTAGTCAGCATAAGTCTGTCCTTTTGGATACCAGCTCAAGAATTTCTCTAATCTTTGGCAACTAAGACACTTAACTACCTTTTGGAGTTCTGTACCACACCTGGCTCTTGGATACTGGAGGGAGGCAATGGGAGGAATTTTTGTTGGGTTGCTGGTTGAAGAGCCATGTCACTCTTGCTGCTGAGCACCACACATTTAAGTGCATGCAGCACAGTAACCCAGGTTCCTTCAGTACTGAGACCTTCAAGAAACAGGTTTTCCCTTGCCGTGCACTGTATTGCATGATTTTTCTGTTTCACCATGAATCCTCCAAAACACATTCCAGGTTGTTTTCACTGGTCCTTTTGCTACAAAGGGTCCCAGCTGTGTTCCTTCTTTTGGGACATTTGCTAGGTTTCCCACAATTCTCTCTCTCCTTAGATTGGACCTTAGCCTTTCCCTCCCAGAATATATTGTACTTCATATCCTTACTTGGAGTCTCTGAAAATATGACCTTTTGAAAATATCCAATGAGGTTGGGATCATAAACTACTTTTTCCAGAAAAAAAATAAAATAGAGTTTAATTTTCAGGTTAATCAAGTAAACTCTTTAGTGTGTATCTTTGATTTATTTTTAAAGAAGCTTTACTATATCAAAATACTTTTTTACTTAAAGACATGAAAATTTAACTCTTTGTAACTACCATTATCATATTGGTTATATCCTTTTAGATTTTTCAATATACATATAAAACAGAAATTATACTATCTCTGTAATATGGAATGTTGAAATGGAATGTAAGTGTAATTTTAGGTCCTTCCCTGAAAATTTCAAGACTTCAAAGGGAGTCATATAGGAGTACTAGGAAAAGAAAGGATTCAAAATTTATCTTTTGCTTCCAGCTCTCCAGATTGCTGCACTGCATTACGGAACAATGAGGAAAGGCCAAGAGCAGTCACACTTTCCAAAGATACATAGAAGTTAGCATTTGTAAGCAGGTAACTTGTGTTCTTTTTTATTATCTGATAACTGATTGGGCGACTTTTTATTCTGAGAGAAACACACTATCCTCCATTACTAGCCATTTATTTATTTATCTATTTATTTTACTCTAACAGAAACTTTTTATCTCCAGAATTCTTGCATATCAATTTCTAAATTTATCTAAGCCCTAATGGACAACATAGAATAGGTCAGTTACTATGCTGCAACGAAATATAGAACAGATGATGAAATTTGACTTTTGCATGGGACTTCTCTTCAAATTCTGATTCTGCCATTTTCTAGAAGTTTGAGCATGAATTTCTTTTATAAACTTTGTTTCTATCACATAAAAAGGAAGAGATAGTACCTATCCTGAAGATAATTTGGGGAGATTAAGGTTCCAATATAAAGTTGTTAATGTTGTAAGGGCTAGTAATCTGTATATCATGGCAATTTAAACAGGTGCAATAAAAATATAATGACATAAATGTTTCAGGTTGTATTAAAATTGAAAGGTATCTATACAACTCAAAGCAAATAAATCTATTTTCTAGAAGATAAATATTACTTATGAGATAAAACTTCAGTTTCATGCGGATCTTTTTACCTTTTGTTTTTTACATTAACTAAGTTTTGTGACCCAGAACAGCTTACGCCTCTCAAAGTCTGCTTCCACATGTGTGAGGAAAAGTTGTTGAATTAAGAGTCCTCTAAAGTCTCATTCAGTTAGAATTTCATCTGTAACTCTTTTATATTCTACTTTACATTCAGAATTACATTTTAAAAACAAGTAGAACTTCTGATTTCTCCTCAGAACAGCAAAAGACAGACTATGCTTTTGATTTGGTTTTGCCCTGTTTTGTGTGTCTAAAGTCTAACAGAGTTTGTGTTTTGGGACTAGAAAAATAATGGATAACCCAATTTTACCCTCAGACTCTCATAAATAATTGAAACAACCTTTGTAACTAGCCTAATAAATAACAGCTTTCTGAGGCTTTGTGCAGAGCGAATAATGTTACACCTGCCACTTACAGAGGGTAATAAGAGGTGGTACATTTGCATAAATCCTAAGGGTATGAATCATCATCCAGAATGTTTTATTACTTCCCAATTTCCATGAGGCTATATTTCACTGAAAATATTAAGTTTCTAGTGAATGCTTACTATCTTACACTTCATGGAAAGTATTTAAAATAATGCTCTAAGAAAAACAATCTTTAAAATATAGTGGGGTTTTGTTGATTGCTTTATTTTGTTTTGTTCTTATTGGTAAAGGAGCTCAAATGGAGAAAAGTCTCATAAGAAGTACTTGTTGTTTGAAATCACTAAGCTGTTAATCTAAAACTGGTAGTAGACACAGGATTTACTACATTCACTAAAATTATTTTTGTGCTTTTTTCAATGTAACTATACTTGAAATATGTCTAACATGATGTAATAATATTATGTGCAATAAATCAGATGATGAATTTAAACAAGTGCCCTGAGTGCTGGTCAGTAGAAAGATACTAGTATTCTGTTAGTATTGTACCCTCTTCTTTCTCACTTGTAATATTACCCTGTTGGCAGCCATAGACCATTAACCTCATTCTAAGAAAAGTTACTGTGTTCACTTACAAGTCACAATTTAAACAGCCAAATTCATTCTCATTCTGTCTCTCTCCTTCCCTCCCTCTTTCACTCTTCCTTCTTCCCCTCCCTCCATCTTGCAAGATCTTAACCCACTTATCTTGCTTGCATTACCTTCTGTCAAAGGAAGGAACGGAGAGAGGGGAGGAGGAAATTAGGAGCATTTGGCTAGATGACCCATGTCCCATAAATTGTCAAACAGTTCCCTCAGAGCAGTGTTTTATTATAAATTATTAGTTTATATTGCTGTAATTTAAAATGTTTTCAATATTCATTGAGTGGGGTCTTACCAGGTTCTGCTCACACATGGAACAGTTTTTGAATGCGTGCCACAGACTCTTCAAACACAGTGGCAATAAACTAAATAGAGTCCTGATTTCATAATTGTCACATTCTAAAGAGAAAGACAGAGCTATCAATCCTGGAGCCACATAATTGCATTTAAGCTTGCACTGTAATACTGAGAGCAATGCGTTGAACCAAGACAAAAACTAAAGGTATGGGGTTTTAGGGTAAATAAATGTATATCAGTAGCAGAATGTATTTTATAGATATCAGGTCTTGTGGAGGTATTCCTGTCACTTCACTGAGAGTTTTTTCTCTAAATTATTCAATAGAAAAGAGAATTTGCATAATGGAGAATTCAACAGCATTAGAAGCAGAAGGGGAAAATAATGATTAGTTAAGTGACCTTTGCCTGAGATTTCAGGTCCATTAAACAGTGATATGTGGCACATTTTAATTAACATCCTGAAATTGAAACATCAAAGGGGCATGAGGTATAATAGAATAGGAAATGTTAAATGTTGCCAGACATTTTGTTGTAAATACAGGGACTACCTACAAGCTTGTCTTATGTAAAGTGTTTTTATCTGCTACAGAGAGGTCTTTGTCTAACTTTATTTAGAAAGCATGGTAAGTCATATTTCCTGTGACTACTTCTCTTTTTCTCTAAATATCACAAGATTAAAAAGCAAATGCCTTGTTAATTGGACAAGATCAAAGTTACAGCATAAATTACTGGCAGTACCTGTTGTGTTTTAGAATAAAAACTATTACTTTTGTATCAAACTCAATTATTTGGGCACTTTTCATATATCCTAAAAGAGAAAATATTGGAGGGCAATTAGAGACCTTATCTTCAATATGAGTTCATTCTTCTTGTAATCTTAGCTTCACAGAAAATTATTGCCAAGTTCTTCCAACCTCTCTCTCCAATCATTAGCACTTTTCATCCCCTTAGGTATTACCAACTTCTCTGGATAGAATAAGAAAAGAGAGTAATTTTATTAATGTTTCCCAAGAAACTCTCTCTCTATATATCATTTTTTTCTCACTCTTTTTCCCCATCTTAAGTGCTCCAAGGACACCAGTACACCTCCTTCATGTAAACTTTATCCTCTTTCAAAATTCATCTCAAATTCCATTTTATAACAAGGCCCATTATCTCACTACTTGATCAGGGCTTTGTCCTATCTTTTGAGGTGCTGTATCATTCACGGTTTATACCTCTTTTGTTGGACACAGTATGTGGTACCTATGCTGTCTTCAAAATAAAATAATTATTGGGAATGACTTAAAAGATTAATACCCAAGATATATCACCCAGGTAATAATTAAGCATACCAAAGCCAAGAGTTGCATCTTACAAGTTTCTCTCTGCATAGCTGATACCACATGACTCTGGATGTGACAAATGAGAGGAAGGACATTTATGTTCATGTTAATTGATTGACAAAGGAGAAGGAGGTACCTGGGAGGAGACAAGGAGCAAGAAGAAGAAAATATAAAGATGGAGGGGGGAGAACAACCAAATAACATATGGACAGACATATGCACAATCTCTACATCCAGAGCCCAATAAATCCTTAAATTATGGCATTCGGCACATCACATCCCACAAATATTAAACTTTAAAAAATTTTTTTAAATTTGGTTCTTTGAAGACTAATCATATGAGATTTAAAAAAATCTACATTTTCAGAAGTTGGGGAAAATATTCACCAAAACAGTACAGGAACAGAAAGAAGAATAATAGAGAAAACTAAGGCAAAACATTAAATCATCGCCTCAAGAAGAAGGAGCATGCATTTGTAAATGTAGGGAGAAGACTGTGTATTTACAGTAGTTGGCTTATTATTATTACTATTATTGCTAAGTGGGTGGGAATCAGATCTGAAATGAGGAGGCTGTGTAGGGAGGTCTTTTGAAAGTTAGTCATGGCTTGTTACCATGAGCACACGAAAGCTTGGAGGAAGAATGGTTGTTAGTAACACAGAGACTCATAATCTTTGAGTAAGGTTTCAGACAGCTTGTGAAAGAGTATGCTAGGTGCCGTTGCTGACAAGCAAGACAGGCAGAAAGAAAGAGTTAAAAACTCATCTATGTTTCAATCCAGTGATGAACATAACACACTTATGAGCCAATAACTTTCCCAAAACCCCACCTTGGAACAGGGGACTTTGTGGGGAAACTTTAGGTCTAAACTTTATGGCAAGTGACCTGGCTGCAGATATCTAAAATGAGTAGTTACATTGTGCCCAGATGCTCAAGAGGCATAAGAAGAGGACATCAGACTGTTTCATGCACATTTTCCCTAGGCATGTGCATTCTTTTCTTTATCTTGCATTGGTCATGTAGCCCCTACCACATAGCACCTTTTATCAACGCCAAGGAAAGTTTCCCCACAAAAGAGTTTTTATCACCTTCTCATCACAGTCTGCTCAGTGTAAGCACCCACTTTTCCTGCCTTCACTGGGACATAGATTCAGGGCTGAGCCTGAGTTTTCTGAATTGCAGTTTTTCTAATTCCAATTTTTTCTTTTGCATTTTTCTGAGTTTGCATGGATCAACACCACAGGCCTTGATCCTGGCAATGGGTAATTGAATTCAGTGGTCCTTGTCTCATGTGTCCTTCCCTTAACCTCCCTAGAAAGAATCGCTTCTTCCCGTGTGTCCACCTCCTCTGCACAGCTCTGGGGTCCAGTCAGAGGGAAAGCAGTGCGGAAGAGGGCTGTGGAGTCCAGGGTGTCAGATGTTGAATCTCATTTCTGATGACATCTTCTACTTGACCTTGGGTGAGTTTCCCCATTTATGAAAAGGAAATAATTACAAGACCTACCCTGCTTAGTTACAAAAAGCATCTAAAAAGGAAAGTTTTGGAAAATTCTTAGCCTGGCTTAAAGTAAGAATTTTATAAAAATTAACTCTTGTTATTACTACTCTGCCACAACCACTCCCACCTTTAGTACCCCTGTTCCATTTTTTGTGTGGAATTACATTTGGTGGGAACTTTGGGAGCAGGATTGTGCCTTATGGGTCTTCAGCATCAGTTACTTTACCTTATTTTCCCTCCTAATGTGGTCCCTTCCCTGAGACTTTGATAATTGGAAGGAGTTAATTACCAACACTGTGCTATCTTGGAAAAACATTTAAATGCTAGTGAAACTTATACTCTGCCCTGTTTTCATATTCTCTAGTGTTCATTCACTGTTATTGAGCTAAAATCTGTCACCCAATAACAATGATAGTGCTGAGAGCAGTGGTTTCCAAATCTTTGGTTGTTTGCTTCATGTGGAGACCTTTTAAAGGTCAGGTATCCGACACTGACTGTGAAAGCTCCCAGGATAGTCTCAGTGTGTAGACAAGCCTGAAAATTACTGGAAGAAGAGTGAAGAAATATTTTATACTAAAAGGAGAATATTTGTAAAAGATTAAAAATTACAGATGTGACCATTTGTAATCACCACTTCCAGTTCCAGGTGTGAAGGACATGTAGTGAGCTGCTTGCACTAGTCCGCCCTTGGACACAGTCTACCCTTTCCCTGTTCTGGCAGCCAAATCTCCCAGGCTATTCTGTGTATAGCTTGGTTTTCTTTGTGTTGATTTCCCCCATTTTATGCTTATAATTCTTTATAGAAACATCTCAAATATTTTACTCATTTTTCAGGAGCAAAATTTTGCTGTTGGTTTATATAGATAGTGCATCCTCAAGGAAGGAGAGAATAACTTCCTACTCCTTAAGTGTGGGCTGCCCAAACACTACCCATTCATGTGAAAAAGTTAATATCATCACTGCCAAGTCAAGCTGGTAGATATGATATGATAAGAATATCACTGTTCCTCTGTGGTCTTCCTACACATAATCAATCCCAGTCTA
Organism: Dasyprocta punctata; assembly: GCA_004363535.1. Taxonomy (NCBI): domain Eukaryota; kingdom Metazoa; phylum Chordata; class Mammalia; order Rodentia; family Dasyproctidae; genus Dasyprocta; species Dasyprocta punctata. The sequence goes on from RJWM01003390.1 coordinate 95,431, forward strand.
ATCATAAGGAAAACATCAGACAAGTCTCAGTTGGGGGATATTTTACGAAATATGTAATCAAAATTCTTCAAAACAGTTAAGGTCACCCAAGACAAGAAAAATTAGTGGAAATGAAAGTCAGAAAATGTCATGGCAAACAGGAAGGAGCCTAAGGAGAGGCTTAGATGAAATATGATTTAATATTCAAAATGAGATCCTAGAACGGGAAAAGGATATTAGGTAAATATGTCCTTTGCAGATGTCCTTAGCTTTTTATTATTTTATTAATAATAATGTGTCAATATAGGGTCATTAACTGTGACAAATATTCTATACTAATGCAAGTCATTACCAATAGGGAGAACTGGATGATGGGAGATGTACATGTGTACAAGAATTCTCTGTATCATATTTGCAGCACTTCAGAAAATCTAAAGCTATTCCAATGCTGTTAATTCAGTGTTCTCAAATTTGAATATTTTTTACAATTATCTCTAGGGTTTGTTACTCAGATTGCCCTGGCTCTGCCCCACCCCTCTGATTCTGGAGGAATAAGGTGGGGCTTGAAGATTTGCATTCCTAGCAAGTTCTCAGGTGAAGTTGATCTGCTGGTTCACAGACCAAACCCAGTGCTGTGTACAGGTAGTCTCAAACAAAAGTTTTCACTCATATAGCTTCATCATTAAATATGACCAAATGGCTTTATTTGAGTGTTTTTAATCCTTTGGTAGCCAGAACTGATGCCATTATTGCTAGTATAGAATAATTCCATTATAATTTTAATTAATTTTTAAATTTTATTGCCCAATGCACACTTTTAAAAATCAGTAAATGTTGTTAATATCTAGTTGGGCTTGGAGAAAAGCTACTCACAGAGATAGTGAAAACTTTCAAATGAAGTGTGGCTTTGCCTACAAAGCTGAGAAAATGTAACCAAAGCGATAGAGTGAATTTGAAATTTGGCTTGGAATTTCTCACCTGAAAAATGCATGTCTTTAAATTTAAAAAATAAGAGGAAGTCCACATTTGGGTGTTTTCTTCTGTGGTTTCCATCTGTCAAGACAAACTCAGAAAGGGAAGTGTGGGAGGGCTTATCAGCTTGACAAATGTCAGAAGGTTCGAACCAAAGACCTGAATTTGTCTTGTTAGTGATGGGGATTGTGTGGGGTCAGGCCCGGTGCTGTTGTTACAGAGTATAAAAATATTCATGTCCTGGTTTAAAGCTTTTTGAAGAACTACTTACTTAAAGGCTTAGCTGGGAGTAATAACATCCATATGGTTTCTTTAAATGGGATTGTGCAGCTGTGGGGAGATAATTTTAAAAAGGAATGTGTCCGGTTAGATTAAAAAAAATTCTTGGTTTATGGCATTTCAAAATAAGCCTCATTGAGAGATGGTAAATCTTTGAAAACCTTTGATGGATTGTTAGATTCTTTTGAGTGCACAGTGTTATTCTGTTTCATATCTTCACTAAAGTGTTTTGAAATTTAGTGCCTTTAGTAATTACAGGGGAGAACCCAGTGTATCACTGTTATTACACGGATGCCGAGTCTCTATAAGATCATCTACAAAGATTAAGCCCCAAAGGAAGCCTGCTAGTGCCTGTTAGCCCTTGCTCTCAAAATCTAGGGGAATAGAGGGCTCCCACCCCATATTTGATTGTGGGGTTTGTTGCCAATTTCTGCCTGTAGACAAGTGTCGTGTTACTTTGGACCCTAGCCTGCCCTTGTGCCCATGCCATGGGAGGACTCTGAAGACCCCAGTAGGGGGTGTGGCTCCCTGCCCTAGAGCTGGGGCAGCTGCTTTCACAGGAGCAGCAGCTCAAGGGTAGGGAGGAAGCAGCCAGTGCTGCAGGGTGAGACTGCTCAGCTCATTCACCTATTAGATAAAGGGGGTGCTGTGAAGGAATAAAATAGCAATAGGAAAAAATAGCAACTGTCGGCAGAGGGGCTGACAGCTAGAATTGTCAAAAGTCCTCCCCCAGCCCATCATACTCAAGTTTATTTAATAATAATAATGCAGGAGGCAATGGAGAACTATGCCTCATCTTTCCAAAGACTTTCTTCTTCACGCTGTATATACTTTCTGGCTTCTCCAGGATTCAACTCTGCCCTTTTCATTCTTCTTGTCCCTCTCTGCTTTTTTTTTCCTCTTTGGTGCCATATGCCAAAGATCGGAGAACGACAGAACAACACAGAGACATGTGTTTAGTGTCTTAATTTCTTCTCGTGTGCACTGTTTCTCTGATTAATGGTTCAGATTCTATTTTTGCTATATATCTACTTTTGGTTTCTTCTGCTTTCCATTGTATTTTTCTTTGTTTTTAATTTCATGTGCCCATCTACCAACCTCATGTGTCCTTTGGTTCTCCAATACTTATTTTGCTGTAACAGGAGTTAATACAAATGTATCATTAGACTGAGGTCCAGAGAGTCTCTCAGTGCCCACCTTTCTTAGTTTTTATGTTGCTATTTCTATTTTTATTATGGTATAAATTATTGACTTTACCTGGTATAGTATAGTCAGCTTTCTTTTTTGTTTAATGCTAGCAATTAAATCCAGCTACTGCGTGCTAGTGGAGATGAGTTTATGCTCATTTTTTAGGTTGTCCTAGTTGCCCTGGAAGTAGCATGTGGCACTGGTGAATGCTGTCTTTTTGCAACCAGAGCTTAAAAACATGAAAACTGGGAAAATTTTCTTTTCCTGTCTATTAACATGAAACAGAGACTTCCTGTTATTAAAGAGAAAAATTTAGCTTAGGAACCAGAACAAGAGGTTTGTAATCACAGGTTTTCCATTCAACAATCATGTAAGCTTAGTATTCATTAAACTTTTAGAAATATAACCCTAACCCACATAACCTCGAATGAATAATAGTAATTATATTCATGGCAACATCAAGGCAATTATTAGGGAGATATAAGATCAGGAATCAGATCAGAAGTCCGTCAGAGTGTTGTTTGCTACAAACTTGATTCAATTAATGAGAAAAGGTATTGAGAACACCAGCATCCAGGGTTCAGCCCCTTCACCCTCACGAGCTTCCCTGCATGATTTTCTGACTTTGAGATGGACATTCTCTGGCCCTTCAGCTTGTGATACCCTTTTGAAGACAAAGAAAGACGCACAATCCATGATGTGGCATTGTGGTAAGGATTGGGGTGCTGGGATTCTGAATAGGGATTTTCAATGCCTTCCATGAAGAGGTAACAGAGTTTAACGCCAGCTACTGTTACCAAAGAGAGCTCTAACCCCATTGTATAACAATTGACTGGAGATGTGGATTATCACTTAGAGAAACAAAGAAATGATCGAAAGTGACAACTGTAGTGGAAGACCTGTGCCCTACACTGCTCTTAATCAACAGAAACTAAAGGCCACATGATGCAAATCCTCTGAAGGAATGCTGACAGTGCCAGATAATCCTCACTGACAACCCCTGCCCTGTCAGTTTTAGGCAAATTAGAAAGTTCAAATTGATGGCAACCGTGCCTGTCTTCCCAGCTGTGGTGATCCTCAAGCTCAGTGTGATAGCTCTAACTGCTTGCCTGATCAGAATTCCTGAGAGCCGTGGGCATCCCTCCAGAGGATCACTAGAAGCAAATGCAAGTGTAGCCACCGCACCTGTCAATCTTACCTATCAAATACCATGTTTGACTGACACATGACACTCTGCTTCACCAGATGGGAGAAACCCAGAATTAGCCTTGAGTCCTCATAAGAAATATGAAGAGCCCCAGTCATTTTAAAAGGAAGTCATTTTTTTTCTAAATGAGAAGGCCTGCTGCTCACACTCATCTCAATTTCTTTATGTTCCTGGTATGCGGTTGTCAGATAGCCTCTGAAACTTTTGAGCTGATGTCAGGGAAATAGCATCCTAGGTTTTCTCAGCCTGGATCTCTGCATCCACAGCTGCGGAAAGAAAACATAGAGGTCCAAACTCCTGTATAGTATCCTTGGTTCTTGTTGGTAAATTGATGGATCAGACATACCCTTTATCTATCATTTTGTAATGTCCCCTTTGGTTCCCAGCCAGTGCTTGATGGCTTACTCATGAACACAGTTTAGATAAAAGTGGGTTGTATAATGAGACTTATAAGTAGAAATAAGAGGAAATTGTTCTTTATATACTTAAAAATGTCAAATTTTAGTCATTGCACAGGAATATATAGTGGCTTGATCTTTGCATTTAGGCTATGTAATACACACCAAAAGAAAAAAGAACAGAAAACTAGTCACATCTCTTAATGATGTTTTTGTAGATTTTCTCCATTCTTGTTAAAGAATTACTGACTATCTCTTTAATTCAAACTGCTCCTCTGGTGTTTTCATCCCTGGCTGATCCCATAATGACTAGTCTAAGATGTCTCCATTTCCTTCTGCCCTCCATCTACATATCTTATCACATAAGCTATCTACTACTTTACTGAAAAGTTAAGTAAGCCATTTAATTTCTTATATTTCTTTCTAATAGTGTTTTTGTGCATGTATTCTTCTTTCTTGCTAACTCTTTAAAAGAAAATGGTCAACAAACAATGGTCTATGAGGAAAATCTGGCCTGCCATCTCTTTTTATAAGTGAAGTTTCATTGGGGCACACTCGTGTTCTTTCATATATTCTCTGCATGGACTTTCATAACACAAGTACTCTTGAATAGTTGAGGCAGAGAATATGCGGTTTGGAAAACCTAAAAAATCTACCACATGACCCCTAAGAAAGAATCTGTTGACTTCTGCTCTAAGGAAAGTGGGAACGTGACAGTCTTACTTATAAGAATCCTTATCCAGTAGACAGACCTTTTCTTTATGCCTGCATTGTCTGTCCCCACCAATCTCTGTTTTTTTCTTACTTATTCAATGGCTCCTTCACTTGCACTTGCCAACTATACCCCCAGCCTCTACTTCTATAGTTTAATTTACATCTAGCTAAAGATGATTCTATTCCTTGTAAGTAACATAAATATTTCTGGAGATCCAGTGCTTTCGGAGTGTGGAAGAGTGGCAGTCTTCTTCTAAGGGCCTGTGCTCTGCAGTGTACCTCCAATCCAGGTATTCAGCCATCATTCTGAGTGTATTCACTACATGAGCAGATTTAATATAAAATATATATTTGATTATGGAAAGGATTTACTAGGTAAGCTTGCAAGGGTTACCTGTGGAATCAGGGGTGGAAGAATGAAAAATGCCATTTGCATGCTGGAGGACAGAGGATCTAGACAAAGATCAGAGGCCTGAAGCTCACTGCAGGGTCCAATGTATGCCTGTGTCAGAATGTTGAAGGGTCTGCATTAGAAGGCTAAAGAGTTTGCACTAGAAGCCTAAAAGAACTGGATGCAAAAGTCCAAAGGCAATGGCAAAGACTAGAATCTCTCCAAGGAAAAGGAAAATATTTTCTTCTTTCCCTTTTTATTTCATCCATTCAATAAACCTAATGGTTGGTGCCACCCACATCTAGAATGCACTCCCACCTCCATTTGAAGCCTAAATATCAATCACCCACAGACATCTTGAACTTTACTAATCTGGTGGACAGTTCTTACTCAAGTCTCAATTAATGAGCACACTGTGATACCCAGGATGTTCCCACACTCAAGCTAAATGGCATATAATACTCTAACATGCCCATATTTTGCTTATGCAATTCACTTGAAATAACTTCTTCCTATTCACTGATTTGCTATCCTAAGGTTATTTTTCACATTTGAGCTGAAATATATCCATACAAATACTTTTCTTACTTTCCCAAGGTTAATTTTTTTCTCTTTTCAAATATAACAACCTTCAAGCATTTTGTCCACGTTTCTGATGATATTTACAAGTCTGAATTATATTTCAGTTATTTTATTTTCTCCTCTATCATCTCACTAACCAATAGAAGAATCTTTGGCATTTTCACCTTTGATAGCTTTACAATACTTACTGCTGTTTAGATCCCACATGTGTGCTGTGGTTTGTCCTCAAACAGTTCACATACCAGAAACTTGGCTCCTAGTATGGTAGTATGGAGGTGACAGACCTTTTAAGAGGTGGGGCATAGGGACAAGTAATTAGGTTACAGAGGCTCCACTCTCATGAGTGGAGTATTGCTGTCTTGTAGGACTGGGTCAACTTAATGGAACTGAATTAATTCTTGAAGAGAGAAAACCTGCACCTCACTGGTCTTTTTCTTTCTGTCTCACCATATGACATCTTTCTCCAGCACATGATCCTGCCATTGCCATCAGCCATGAAATGACTCACTCAGAATGAACTCAACCAGAGGTCAAACCAATGAAGCTGTTTTAATTTCCAGATCTGTAAATCAAAATGACCTCTTTTGTTGTAGCAGCCTCAAATGGACTAAGACACTAGATTCTATTGAAATAGTTCAAATTCTCTTACCAAGACCAAACACTTGGTAAATAAAGCATTTGGGGTTTCCTAAACCATTTTACCTTAAAGAATACATATATAACCCTGAGGAATAGCTACCTCTGGTTTAGCTTTTTGAATATTACATCAGCTTTTATAACATTTGGTTTCTCTTTATGGCATTTTAAGAAATATCTCAGCTTTGGTTGATTTTCCCTCAGTGAATCTTGTTACTCCATAAATCTGTTTCTTACGTGGACATGCCAAGATAGCTACATAAAACAGAACCTTTTTACAATGGAGGAGTTTTAAGACTGAATTTGCATGATAATGTCTACAGAATTTCATTTATCCTTCCTGGTGAGTGCATCAGTCTAAATTCTGAATTGATAATGAGCACTGACTTTTCAAGGGAATTAACTGGAAAAAATATCAATGTATGTCAGGGTTCTTTTTATTATTTCAGAAAGATGATTATAAATGCCCTTCAGAGGTTATTCTTGAAGGCATATATTTTATGAAATTTAGCTCATCAACTTAAGTCTTTTCTTAGACCCGCCACCCCTGCTGTTGGTTGTTAATTTAATTCCACTTAATGGTTAGGCTTTCACTTCACAGGTAGCAATCTGCTGAGGACTCCCAGAGGTTGACATGATCCTGTTTCATAGTTGCCACAAGCCACCATGACCCTGACCAGCTGTTTAGAATTGTGTGCAGTTGATAACAAGGTAAACTGGCCAATGGTGTGTGGCTGGCTCTCTACCAATATTTTTTGTGACGGAAACTCCATGCAGAACATATGGTATTTGTTACTATAAACATTGTTGAAAAGGATAGAAGATAAAATCTGAAATCTTCAGACAAATAATTGTCAAATTTCATAAGCATGTCCGTCTGTCCTTTTAAAATATTTTTCAGTCTTGAATTTCATTTTCTGTATACTATCATATATATATGATAGTATATATATATATATATATATATATATATACATATATATGATTTGAATAAGGAGAGAGTGGAGATACAGGGACCCAGAGTGACACTTCTTTTATAAATCATAATATCCACCTAAACAAAGAAATAGTGGCATACCACTGCTTGACATCAAATCAGTTTTTAGCTAACAGCAGCCCAGAAAGACAAACTCCCCTCATCAGCCCCAAGGGATGAGTTCTTTGATTTCAGGTTATACAGCTTGTGAAAACTCAGAACTGAAACCCTGAGCTCTTACCTAAGGGTCCATAATTCTTGCTATTAAGTCATACAATTCCTCCTTTCTTTTGAGCCTTGTTACAATGAGCTCTGACCCACCAGTTGAAGGCATGACTCTCCTATGCATCTTTTCAATCTTCCTTTGAATATCTTGCAATCACTGTATCAAATATAATCATCATTCTTGAATATTTATCCATCACACTCAATCCAAAATAGCTGTTTACTGAGTGCTGACAATAAAGCAGGAGATCCTGTTCTGAAGGCATATGTGTACTGAAATATGTGATCTTCACAAAAGCCAATGCCAGAGGAAAATTATTATCTCTACCTATTTCAAAAATAAGAAGTACAGCAGACTCAGAATCTAACCAAGAACCCATGCTCTGAATACTTCACTATTTCCTATCACATTAAACTTCAACATGTACATTTGCATAATCAGAGCCTATACAGAACTATGTGGGCTAATTCCACCCATTTAATAGCTGCACACTAAATCCTTACTTTCTTTCAAGGGTTATTAAAAGTGTCTCTTTGAATCTGTCACTATCCTCCTTGCACGTGTACCTCACCCTTAAGAGGGATTCTCTGTGTCTATTGATTCAGTGTGGAACATGTGTGCATTGTCAGACGTTTTCCAAACTCTGTTCCAATATAAATTGTGTCAGCTACACAGAAGGATTATTTTCCATTAGGCACCACTGACCTTTGTGTGAGAATTCAATTATAAATGGTATGGAACTATAAGAAGTTCCAAAAATATGGGGAATGTCTTTCTACTCTGTCACTTCCTGTTCTGAACTCTTGGGAGCATTTATTTTCTTCACAAGTGTTTCTGTCCAGATTTCCAAGGGTCAAAAAATACTCTAGGCATTTAAGACTAATGAATTTCTCCTAAGAATCCGGCAGTCATCTAAACTGGTCCCCTGCTTGGAGATAAGGAAGGTAGTTTGGTTGTTTTCGCCTGGTGACACAGCGTTAGCAGGGGCAACCCTCAGGCAGTGGGAGCAGATGGCTGTGTGGATGTTTGTTCAGCGAGATTCACCAGAGCCCCGACAAACGCAGGTGATCTGTAGGGTGGGAGAAACAGCAGGAATGTGAATAGCTGAGGCAGGCAGAACTTCCAAGGCTGTGATAAAAACTGGAAGGGCCCACCTGTAAGTGAGTGGCTGGGGCAGAAACTCCTAAACTAGGAGAATGAATCGTGCCTTACAGTTCTGGGTCATACAGGGTCCTGAGTGTTTCATAGGGGTTGATAAAATGTTTAAATTTTCCCCAAATTACGTCTATTTATTAATTCCTAGGTCAATCATGGATTTGGAAACTTCATTTCCAAGCTGAAGATATGTTTTGTGGACAATTCGACTAAATTATTCCAAACCATTCCCATTCCCAAAAGAATACCATTTGAATGAACTTTTATTGGCTTCTGTTCATATGACCTTAAAGCTGCTTGGCATTAGCCCCAACTCTTTGCAGAAATTCCCACTCTGTCCATGGATTATTCTTAATGCTTTCTCTTCCTCACTCCTCTCACAAATCCAAAGTTTCTCAGCTAAAGGGAAAATCATCAAGTATTGCCATTATTGAGGGGTTTGAAAGCACCAAAAAAATGAATCCTTAGAACGATTTCAGAGACTGCTTTCTGACATCAAGGCTTGTGAGGATCTCCATGAAATAGTTTAGAATCAGTGATCAGTGGAAACAGCCTACTGCAGGGAGAAGGGAGAGCTTAACAACCATGTTCTCAATGCTAATAACAATATTCATCAAATTTATCCAGAGTTACGTCCTACTTACACATGCAAACTTGAGACAGGAGTCGAAAGGAGAAAGAGAAAGAGGGAGGGAGGGAGATGAAAAGAGAAAGAATATGGTAAACATTTTCTTACCATTTAGAATAGAATACCTCCTCTGTCTGGAAAGAAAAGTCTATGCTGATTGTTTTTTATAAACTTCCTTCAGATGGAAGATGAGCTCTCAGGTCTGTAGGAGAAGCTGGTTCTCAGGTTAAGACACCCTTACAACCACCTCCACACTGCAGGTGAAGTGAGCTAGATTGAAAGGCCCCAGGAAAGACTTGCTTCTGTAAGAAAAAAGGCAATGGTGGGAAAGAGTGAGAGGTGAAAGTCCCAGGAAAGTGCTGAGAGGGAATTAGGCAAAGAAAAGTCTCCACAGCAAAAGGGATTCTATAATTACTTTTTGCAAGAAAAAAAATTTCAGCTAAGTGCAAGAGGATAGTTTAATTCAGTCCATGAAACTATTGCTGCCCTTAACAAATATTAACACATGGTGAATCAATCTCAACTCCAACCTATCGTCACACTGCTCCCTCATTTTATGAAGCAAGTTGCAAGTGTCATATTTTATTCATATATATTTCAATATGTATTTCTGCAGTATATAAACTATTTTACATAATCTCAGTGTCATCAACAATAATGACAAAAAACCCCCACAGCAATTCCTTAATACCATCAAATATCAAGAGAGGCATATAAATCATAATTTTAATGTTTGATGAATTTTCACAAATAAACGCTTCAAGATAGCCATGATCCTGATAAAGTGATAGAATATTACTATTGCCGCAGAAGTGCTCCCCCACCCCCAGGACCATGGAACCCAAAGATAACACCATTGAGATTTTGAATTTTATATAAATAAACACTTTTGTATTTGCACTTGTGCACTGAACGTTATGTTTGTAGAATTTAAATTTTTAAAATGATTTGAAATAAGATTCGTGCATCACACATAAATTATACGCTTACATTTATTTTCATTTATATTCCCTCCTCCCTTTTTTCTTTTCAAACTTGCCATTAGTTTGTTGAGAAACAGACATCTAATAGATTATTTTGCATACTGGGATTGACTGATGCTTTTTCTGGTACTGAACATGTTTCTCTATCTCTATGTTTCATGCAAAGTATGAATTAAAAGCAGAGACTTCATAAGAATTGGTTTTGATTTATTTAGTAAGAATGTAAAGCATACTGCAAAAGTTTTACACTGAATCCTTCTTGTGAGATCATCAATAAATATATCACCACCAAGGTGAACAAATTGATTCTCTACTACAGGAAGCTAAAAGAGAAAGATGCAAATAGAACACATACCTGAGATATGGTGCACATATGAAAAAAGAGTTAAAGAGACACATCAAGATGTTAACCACAATATCATGTTACAGTAAAGAAACTATGCTTGTGTCATCAATAGTGAGCTTTTTATGTGACTACGTTTTATAGTGGAAATATTTTAAAAATAGTAAAACTTCCATGCCTAACAAAGAATTTCCCCTGACTTTTATATTCCCAAGGAAAGAAAGAGCACAGTTAGGTAGGGCCTCTGGCCTCCTCGTTATAATAATACAGCTCCCTCACCTTCAGACTGTGTCCCATTCAATTTACTACTCTTTATTTACTTTCTCAAGTTAGCTGTCTTGGAAAAGGACATACCATTCTATCCCACTTGATAGATCTATTTCTAGTATTCTGTGATAGTCTGTCTTTGTGGAAAGTGTGACTAACTTCCTAAGGTCTTCCATTTTTGAGTGATTTAAAAGGACAAATTTCCTGAACTTCTACCACTAAGGACCAGATTCTAAATCATGGATTTCACTGCAAAGAGTTAACAGGCTAAGAGTTTTCTTTGACAGTGCCAGCTAGTTTTCCGCTCTTCACTTCTTCACTAGAAGAATGATTTGGGTTCATATAAGGAGCCATCCCAAAAAAGACACCATGTTTCCTGCCTGGATATAAAGAGGTATCACTGGAAGTATGCAATTTAAATATTTGTGCATCATTTCCTAAATTAGAAACTTAGGATGAAAATGCAATAAATGTGAAGTTCTTTTTTATTTCTGAAAACTTCAGTGAAAAGGATATGCTACCTGTAAAAGTCAGTGGTGTTTGACCTAGTTAGATACTAAACTATGTGAGGAAAGTTAAATATTAAAATTTCATTTGTTTTCACTATGTATGTGGAGAGTTGGTTCTTGTAGGAAATCATTGCTTGGGAGTAAACCAGAGTATTCTATAGGTGAGGGTCCTTAAGTAGAATAACAGAAGGGGTTGATGATATAGATGTACTAAAAATTAAAAGTTTATGAAATGTGATGCATGTATGTCTTTCTGAGAAAATCATTCATAGATTTCTGAAGAAATTTAAAGATTTCCTCTGTTAAAAAGAAAGTGGGGGAGTTAAGCACATAAAAATTAGAGATGTTCTCAGTTTAATAACATGTAAAATGAGGCTTGCATAACACAGAAGTAGTGACCCTAAATCATGTGGAGAAAACTCAGTGTATCAAGAAGAGTAAAATAACAGCATGCTTGAAAAACTGTTCATAAAGAAGGAAACTTGTACTGCAGGGGACTTGTTAATGGAACTGGGCAGATAAACTCAGAGTTACCTCCAGAGCTTACATTCCAGTGTTCTACCCAAATGGTTACCTGACTTTGTTGTCTTAAGTCTTCAGTGGACACTTTTCTGATTTTTCTTTTATTGCAATGACAGCCTGCAGTTCTTTGTGGAAGAGAATACCACTCATTGCTTCCCAATGATGCACAAAAAATAAACCAAAGATTTATCACTATTTTATATTTTAGTACTCTTGAAACTGATGTGTTTTGTTTTCATTTGTTACCATGAAGTGGAAGTACAGTTCCTTTTCAATGAACATTTTAAAAAAATAAATAAACTGAAGAATAAGAAGTAAAGAGCTTTATGAAAAGTAATGATTCTGTGATAAAATTTGAAGGTTAATCTTACTATATAGTGGAGAGAACATGAGTTTTGGACAAGAAAGCAGGAAGCTAAAAGTTTAGCCTTCTGGCTTTTTTGGTTTAGGTCTTGACAATGTGTTTGTGTTGTGTAGTTTGGCTGTGAACTCTTCAGGCATCAAACCTATTTGGATGGAGTCAGAGTGGTGTTTAAAACTGAGGTTCTAGTGCACAGACTTAGGAAAAGGTAGAATATGTTTTCACATTTAATTAAAATTTTGGAGATAGCATCAATTTAGCTTCTTTTGGAAAAAAAAATGGGTAATAAAATAGGATTCAGAGTGATGGGAACTGCATCCAGCCCCTTCTGTTCTGCAAGGCATGTGCAGTCAGCATGGCCAAATTCCACCATTCCCATTAGGCCTGCATCCCTTGTTACGTTCCTTGGTTTCAAATTAAACCTCTAGATTGTCCCCTGGATGGTGGGACCTGCAAGAACAGATTGTCCACAATCTGGGCTTCCTTCATTGTCCCTTAGATGATGGTATCTGCAAGAGGAGCGTGAGAATGCATGCCACTGGTGGGTGGACTGACCAAAAACTTATGACCCAGGACAAAAGCCTTGCACCAAGAGTGTAGACACACACATGCATTTTGAGGGCAGGGTATTCAGAGAGACCAGCAACATGGAAAAGTCTGAAGCAACACTGAGGATTCAGCAGTTGGACTCTGGAGAACTCCACCAACAGAAGAACTGTCCCAGCTCCCACATCCAGAGGCTAAGATCAGTTCCATACCCAGCACAATTCAGGGATCCAACATGGACACTATCACAGAACTGTAAATGCCAGTAGTATTTTACTACTTTTATTCTACCTTGTTTGTCTGATTGGCTATCCCTTTGCTATCTGGTTGGATGTTGACTTGTTTTGTTTTGTATCCTGTGATTATTTTTGTATTTAGATTTTTTCTCTCTCTCCTTTCTTCCTTTGGTCTCCTTTTTCTTTCTTTATTCTCTTTTTTATTCTCTTTCTCATTCTTCCTTCTTTTCTTTCCTCATTGCTTAGGTTTCTTACCCTTATTTTTCATTTTCCTCTGTTGATCCTCTTTCTCTCATTCCACAGCTACTTCCTGAATTTAAACTTTTGAGTGAGTAATCATTGTGTTTACCCTTTCCTATTACTTCTTTTTCATTCTATTTCATTCTTTCTCTGCCAAGACCTCCAGTTTCCCAAAACTCAGGTGATCATCCTTTGACCTCTAACCTTGACTCTACTATATCTGACTTTATTCATCACGTTAGAAGAGTAGATGAGCTTAGAAAAATAATGGAAACAAAAAATGCCAAGAAATAGAAATAGAATTCATGAAAGAAACAGAATTCATGAAACAGATCCAAACAGAAATCCAAGAGATTAAAACCTCCACTGAAACTATATGCGACAAATTGAGCAAAGGAGAGGACAGAATTTCAGGTCTTGGAGACAGAATTGCAGTTAGTGATCATCAAAAGAAAGATACATTAAAAATAACAAAGACACCATGAAAAATCAATCCAATAGCTAAAAGAAGAGTAAGGTAAGCATGAGAATGCTGAAAGTACAAATTCCATAAAAGAAATTCTTCACAGAAATAATGGCAGAAAATTTCCCAAGCATGGATAAAGGTTTTGACATACAAATAAATGAAGTATATAGAATTCCAAACAGCCATGACCAAAATAAAACTGCACCAAGACATATAATAACCAAGATTCCAAAAATTCAGAAAAACAGAATATTGAAAGCTGTTAGGGAAAAGAAACAGATCACTTATAAAGGAAATCACAGCAGACTTCTCAAAACACAACCGTGTCAAGAATTACTTGAGTAAAGTATTTTAAGTACTGAAACAAAGCAACTTCCAACCCATATTGATGTACCCTGCAAAAGTATCCTTCAAAATTAATGGAGAAATAAGAAATTTCCATGATAAAGAACAACAGAAGAAATTCATGACCACCAAACTAAACCCTCTGTCTAGATATTCTAGACAGAGATAAAAATGACCACAATTCCAAGAACAACAACTGAAAGAAACCACCAAGCAAGGCAAGAAACCGGACAGGGGAAAAGTAGAGGACCAACAGCAGGAAAATAATATGGCAAAGATCAAGCAATACATATCGGTTATAACTATCAATGTAAATGGCTTAAATTCACCAGTCAAAAGAAACAGACAGGGAGAATGCATCCAGAAACAAAATCCAACAATATACTGTATGCAAGAAATACAATTAATTCAGAAATAAATTAGTAGACTGAAAGTCAAAGAATGGAAAACAGTCTTCCATGCAACAAGAACCCAGAAAACAGCAGGAATAGCTATTCTGTTTGCAGATAATGTCAACTTCAAACCAAAAATGATCAAAAGAGATAAAGAAAGTCTGTACACACTTATTAGGGGAAAACTTCAAGAGAAAGAGATAACAATCATAAATATATGCACCAAAAATGAGAGCACCCAACTATATGACGATTACTAATAGGCATGGAAAATCAAATGAATGATAATATAATTGTAACAGGAGACCTTATTGACCTATTATCACAAACAGACAGATCAACTAGACAAACTATTAGCAAAGAAATAACAGAACTGAACCAAACCTGTGAACAAATGGACTTAGTAGATGCTTTCAGTATGTTCAACCCAATATCATCAGAATACATATTCTTCTCCACTGCATGTGGGACATTTTCTAAAATAGACCATATACTAACCCACAGAACATGCTTAAGTTAATGCAAAGGAATTGAAATCATCCTACGCATACTATTTGACAATAATGCAATAAAATTGGAAATTAATGGCAAAATAAACGGTGAAAATCTCCATGGATATTAAATAACACCTTCCTAAGCACCCAGTGGTTCACAGATGAGATTAAAGAAGAAATTAAACAATATCTGCAACTAAAGAAGAATGCATATAAAACATACTGGAACTTATATGACACAATGAAAGCAGTCCTAAGAAGGAAACTTATAACACTGAATTGCCACATAAGGAAAACAGAATGAGTACAAATAACCTAATGTTACACCTCAAGCTTCTAGAAAAAGAAGAGCAACACAAACCCAAAGCCCATAGAAAGAAGGAAATTGTGAACATCAGAGCAGAAATTAATACAATTGAGACTAAGGAAACAATACAAAGGATTAATTAATTGAAGAGTCATTTCATTGAAAGAATAAATAAAATTGATAAACCTTTATCCAAACTTATCAAAAAAAAGAGGAAAGAAAAGACTCAAACTCATGCAATGAAAAGGGTTAAATCATTACCGATTCTGTGAAAATTCAGAAGACCATCAAAACTTACTTGGAAAATCTTTGCTCATATAGGATGGAAAACACAGAAGAAATGGACAGATTCCTAAATAGGGATGAATTGCCAGATGAATCAGGAAGGTATAAAAATTCCAAATAACCCAATATCTGTTAATGAAAATGAAAATGTAGTTAAAAACTTAAAAACAAAGTAAAGCCTAGGATTCTCTGCTGAATTCTGCTAGAAATTTAGAGAAGATTTAATGCCAATAGTCCTCAAACTCTTTAGTGAAATTGAAAAGAAAGCAATTCTCCCTAACTCTTTCCTGGAGGCAAATATTATCTTGATACCAAAATCAGAGAATGACCCAAGCAAAAAAGAGAACTACACACCAATCTCTCTAATGAACATAGATGAAAAAATCCTCAACAACATATTAGCAAACATAATGTAGCAAATTATCAAGAAGATTATACACCCTGACCAACTGGGATTCATCCCAGGAATGCAGGGATGGTTCAACATATGCAAATCAGTAAGTGTAATACATCATATACACAGAATAAAGACAAAAATCACATGATCGTCTCAATAGATGCAGAAAAAACTTGTGATAAAATATAGCACTCATTCATGATAAAAACCCTACAGAAGATCAGAATACATGGTCTTTATCTCAACCTGATAAAAGCCATCTGTGACAAACCAACAGCCATCAGCATACTAAATGGACAGAATCTGAAACCTTTCACTCTAAAATCAGGAACAAGACAAGGATGCCCACTGTTACCTCTCTTATTCAACATAATTCAAGAAATATTGGTCAGAGCAACTAGACATGAGAGAGAAATAAAAGGACTAAGGATAGGAAAGGAAGAAGTTAAACTATCATTATTTTCAGATGACATGCTACCCTACATAGAATATCCCCAAAACTCTACCAAAAGGCTTCTTGAATTAATCACCAAATTCAGTAAGTAGCTGGATACAAAGTTGACCATCAAAAATCAGTACCATTTGGTACACAAATGGCAAATGCACTGATAGAGAAATTACGGAAATAGTTTCACAATAGCATCCAAATAATGAAATACTTAGGAATCAATCTAACAATGGAAGTAAAGTAAATATATATTGAAAATTATAGTATGCTGGAAAAGGAGATCAAGGAGGATATCAGAAAATGTGAAGATATCCCTTGCTCTTGGATAGGAAGAACCAAAATAGTGAAAATGGCCATACTCCCACAATTGTTATACAGATTTAATGCAATCCTGATCAAAATACCATTAACATACCTCACAGAACTAGAGAAAATGTTCCTCAAATTTATCTGTAAGAAGAGACCTATAATAGCAAAGGCAATCCTGGGCAAAAAATGCAAGGCAGAAAGTACCACGTTTCCTGTCTTGATATTATACTACAAAACCATTGTGATAAAACTAGCATGGTAATGGCAAAGACAGACTTGAGGACAAGTGGAACAGACTAGAAGATGCAGATACAACTATGAAAACACTCAGCCGCCTTAGTTTGGCAGAGGAGCCAAACATGTTCACTGGAAGAAAGATAGTCTCTTTAATAAGTGGTGCTGGAAAAACTGTCTCTCTACATGCCAAAGACTAAATCTAGACCCATATCTATTACCATGCATGAAACTAAAATCAAAATGGATCAAATATTTAAATATTAAGATGGAACATTAAATCTACTGGAAGACAAAGTAGGTAGAATTCTTGAAGACATCCACATAGGCAGAGACTCCATGAACAAAACCCAAACAGGACAAGGAACACTTCAAAGAATCAAAAATTGTGTTCTCATCTTATTGAAAAGCTTTTGCACATGCACAGAAGTCACCAACAGAGTGAAAAGAAAAACCACAGATTGGGAAAAGATCTTTGTCAACTGTCCCTCAGGCAAACCACTTTTATCTAGAATGTATAAAGCATTAAAAAAATCAGGCCTCCAAAATTCTAAGACCCAATCCAAAAATGGGCATCTGAGATGAACACACAATTCTCAGATGAAGAAATTCAAATGGGAAATAAATATATGAAAAAAATCTTCAACATCATTGGTCATTCAAGAGATGCAAATTTAAAAAACACTGGGATTCCATCTCACCCCAGTAGTAAGAATGACTATCACCCAGAAATCAACCAATAACAACTGCTGGAAGGGCTGTGGGAAAGAAAGAACCCTTGTCTACTGTTAGTGAAAATGTGAACTTGTGAAACCACTATGGAAATCTGTGTGGAGATTCCTCAAAAATCTAGGATTAGAGGTCCCATTCGACACAGCTATTCCCCTTTTGGGCATTTTTCCAGAAGAACTAAAAACATCATATCAGAGAGGTATATGATATTTATAGCAGCACAATTTATAATAGCTAAATCTTGGAAACAACACAAATGCTTATCAACCAAGCAATGGATAAAAAAAGGTGTGGTATTTTTTATACAATGGAGTACTACTCAGCTATAAAGAAGGGCAAACTTGAGACATTTATATGAAAATGAATGCATGTCACTCATAAGTGAAATGAGTCAAACTTTCATATGTAAACATCATATTGTCTCCATAGTGTAAGAAGGTAAAAGAGTAAATACGATCCAGAATGCATGATAGATATTGTGAAATGGGAAAAAACTGTTCAAAGGAAAGAGAAACTGGGATAGGAAAAAACAGAAAAGAAGGAAAGAAAAAAATATATATATAAACACACACAAAATAGTTAAGACAGTCTTTCTACTAATTGCTCTTAGTTCATTGAAAAGAAAGGTTTGTACCTATATTGTTTGATCAGGCTTTCATGCCTATATCTTATAATATCAGCAAGTACTTTGAAGATAACAATACACAATATACTAACTATAGTTACTGTCCTATAACCTTGTTTTGAAATTTCGTGCCATGGTTTTTATTGTTTTTTAAATAAATAATAAACAAATTAAGTCTCTAAGGCCTTACAAGAATAATTTCCAGGTTTGTATTTTATTCTGAAAGCAATGTGGAGTTATGAAGGTATTTTATTTGGGGAAAGGGGGATGATCAAATTTATGAAGAATGGAGAAGGGAGAAGTAAAACAAAAATGAGAGAAATCAATT
>RJWM01003391.1:0-114003 GCA_004363535.1 Dasyprocta punctata
TTTCTTTCTTTCTTTCTTTCTTTCTTTCTTTCTTTCTTTCTTTCTCGCTTTCTTCCTTTGTCTCTATGTTCCTCACTCCCCAACAATTTCTCTTTCTCTCTGCTCCAACTTCAATCCTTGATGGCTAGAAATCAAGAAGCCAACCGCCAGTCACTCTCAAATTCAGCATTTCCAAAGTTCACCTTTGGAATGGATAGCCTTTTGCTCTGTAGAACAGCAAGTATTCTAGAAAACAGACACTAACAGCATTTCAAGGAGGATGGCGATGTCTTCCTTCTCAGATTTCAGCTCTTTCACTTCAGGTACCACCAACTGCAAAGCCCTTGTCCACTCTGGCTTTTTGTCTCTTTCCTGACTCTCTCAAGCCCGAGTTAGCATTTATAAAACAACCAGTTCCCCTGCTGCCTCCAGGATATAGTTTATAAAATGTTTCCTTTGGCATGTGGGTATCTGAAAGGAGCTATCAAGGATGAACCATGATCCGTGTGCATGGTGATCTCAACCGACTGCTGCTGTGGGCATTGCACACGGCACAGGATAACCCCAAGAACTGCTGATTTGGGCAATAAAAATTATCATGCCTAAGAGCAGGGAGAATTATGAAAGTTGGAACACAGCTGATCTTAGCCTTGAACATAGCATGGAAGGGGAAGGAGAAATGTGAAAATTCTACCAATTTAACAACCCTATTTTATATCATTACCTAGGATGGAAATATGGAAGGATATACACATTTAATAGAAAATTTGCCAATTATCAAAAAGAATACAGCATATGAGTTGAAAGATCAATCTTGTCAAAAATATAGAAAAGAAACTACTTCTAGCAGATCACAGAGTAAATGCGTGTTTTCAATGAGAACAGCATAGAGGCAGCAGAAAAGCATTACCTGAAAATGCTACACTAAGAACTTACCTCCATCATATGCTAAGAGAAAGTGGTAAGCTTCAGAATGGTGCCAACCTTTCTTCATGTAGAAGTGCACTCCAGTCCAACCTCTGACCTGAACCAGCTGGGTAAGCATGGGTTGCAGTTTCCTCATGGGTGACATGAGAAAGTTGGCATGGAATTGGTTTGCAGACTGTGCTCCAGTATCACCTGATACATACTTGTTAAAAAAAAAAAAAGCCAATTCTTGAGACTCCACCCACTGGAGACTCTGATATATACAGTCAGAGTTAAATCCCTGTATATGTATGTAGAAAAACATCTTTGGGCTAGTATCTCATATTCACAGAACTTTGTGATGTACTTAGAGAATGACTAGTTTACAGCATGTTAATGGATTATCTTACATTCCAGTATATCAGAATTTTGCAGTGTTCCAGAATTATATCCCCCAGGACCTAGTACCTAGGTCAAAAAGTTTTAACTGAATGTTTACGAATGAAGAAGTTGGTTTGATTAACTAATTAGTTTATAAATGCATTTTCTAAAGCAAATGCTCTACTTAATACTAGATGTCAAAGTGGTTATACACAGAAAAATTTTTATGAGTCTTCTCATTGAGAAGATTAAAGTCTCCTTTAAAGTAAAGAAAATAATAGCAGTTAATCTCATAAAAAATGTGTGCAGTAGTGGCTAGAAGTTAGTTGACGCAGGAAAAGTTGTCAAGGTGAGCATGGTAATCAATTGTTGACAGAAGCAAAGCTGATGATAGCCAAGTCCTTTGGCAGGGAAGGACTGGAACCTGAAGGGTTTCATGGGCCCTAGTGGAGACCACTCCTGTGTCTGTCTGCCACAGGTTCCTCAGAGTCTAGGGCTCAGTATGGAACCCTCCCTGGACGGGGCTTAGATGGGCCATGCCAACTTCTCTCTTTCTTCACTACTTACCAGGCATGTCTTCCTATTGACACACTGGTTCTTAGGTTAGTTAGTATAGTTATCCCAGGAACTGTCTATCCTGCTCACGGGATGCATTTCCTTCTGTTAACATTATTTGACTAACTTACACTTTTCTCCCAATACAGTCTAGGCTCTCCCTTTCCAGACTTCTTGGGATCTCCCATTGGTGCTGCCTGTACCACTTTTCCTTGAATTCAGAACACCTTTTACACTGTGCAGAGACACTCATTCACCTGTCACTGCTGGTTTAAATTGTTGCAGGTTTTGAGCAAATAGTGGCTTTTGACTCAACTAAAAAAAAAAAAAACAGTCTGGTGGGAGAGCAGTGCATAAACTGGCTTGGCAAAGATGCTGGAAGTTGATCTTCAGTCTCATTGCCCAGCTCAAATCGTCATCATGGCCCGGTGGTGTTCAGGCTGATGTCTGAGGACTTTTCCCATGAGAACGTACTGTGGATGAATAGTACACAATCGTAGCAGAGTCACCAAGTAAGGGGTGTCACATCAGGGGCTGGTGTGTCATTTAGAGCACTGCTTCTCAGCTAGGATTCAGGCGTGCATGTCTTCTCGCATCTAGGGAAAGGGTCTTCACTGTTGTACTTCAAAACAGAGAAAATGGGCCACTGAGACAAACTCCAGCAGATGGACCATCAGCAAGAGCCAGCAAATGGCTTTTCCTGGAATGTTCCTCTCACGGGGTTGCTCTCAGGCGGAACAGGCAGGAATGGGGCTCATGTGTTATTTGCTGGCCTGGTGCCTAAAGAGGGGCTGAGGGATGGGTGTGGAGGGAGAAAGGGGCCCTGAAGTTCCCCCTTCTTGTCAGGTCCCTCTGTAGAAAGGGAGGAGCCTCTGTAGAGTCAGCCCACCCCCTCCAGTGCTGGCTTCCTGCAAAGAACATCACCTTGTATGTGTTCAGCTCTCTGTCTGTGGGGAGGGAAGGAATGCTCTATCCTCTTCCCCTTCCCAAAGGTTTTAGCACTCGGAGGCTAAAAGCTGTTCCATGCACCCTAGAACACTGGGTGGTTCTACACGCCATCCTCCGGGGCTTTGCTAGTGCCCGTGTTTGGAGCGGGCTTCCTGACAGCCAGAGACCCCACTGCTAACTTGCCCTCCACTTGACGCTGTGGGTCTTGAGCCTTGCCTCAGAGAGACCCGAGCTCTGTGATGCTCACTGACTCAGTGGCCGTGACCCTCACTGGGGTGGCTCAGATCCTCCTTTAGGGACGGCCAGGGCTCTTCCTGCCCCAGGCTTGGCTTGCATTTCCCATCGGCAGCACCAGCAGGACCCCACAGCCTCAAGTCTTTGCACCTCGTCTCCTTAGCTTTGCTGCACTAGGGACCTCTCTGGTGATGTCTCCTCACTCCCGAGGCCATTTTAGACAGAGCTGATGTACCGACCACGTTGCATTTAATAAACAAGTATTCAGTCATTTTCCTGCTTCTTAAAAATTAATCAAGGTCTATGTAAGAGCCAAAAAGTCTTATTAGTGTTTGATAAATAAAATGGACTTTTTATAAGTTGATATTATTAGAGCTCCAAACAGCTCTTCTTAGCTTGTTTAGAGGTTCTGGTTTCAGAGAAGTCTGAGTCTAGTTCAGTTTTTTGAAATACTAATGCTGGTCAGACCACTATTTATATCCAAGTCAGATGTTTACAGGAATAGTTTTGGCCATTAGAAGCACAAAGCTCAGATGCCACTTGGCCACATGCTAGGCAAATGACCTCTGGCAAGTTTCTACACTTGATGCATCCCAGTTTCTTCACAAATAAAATTGGAATAATTATGCTATTAATTTTGTAGAGTTATCATGAGATAAAGTGCATAGTTTTATAAAGCACTTAGTAGAAGCAGGCATAATGTAAGAAATGAGTAAAAGCTACCTGATTTTTGATAGTTGTATCATCATTATAACCACAACCTAAGAGGCTCAGGAACAGGGAACCCACATTTGAAACCTCCCTCCCCACCGTTCAGTTAGTGCTCTTTCGGATTCCACCTGAATGTCCCCACAGCTCCCATTGCCTCCCCTCCCTCCTCCACAGCAGCAGTAGTTTTAGCTGGACACAGAGTGGCTTGGCCAAATACTCCCTCTCCAGCTATTGTGGCACCGAGGTGCGGCCGTGTAACCGGGAGACAGCGGTGATACATGAGTGGGCATAATGTCCGCGCTTTAAGTCGTGCCCTTGAAAAGAGAACGGTTCTCCCTTCCTACTGTCCTCCTCTCCAGCTGGCGGCCAGGCATGGTGGTGAGTCATCCTCTGTTAAATCAAAAGGGTGACGTTCTGGAGATGGCATGGTAACAAGGTGGTGTCCAGTACCAACAAGTCATTATTTCAATTCTTAACTGTGCTGTTACATGAAAAAGAGAGAGAGAAGAGGAGAGGAGAGGAGAGGAGAAGGCAAAGGAGGGGAGAGGAGAAAAGAGGAGAGGAGAGAGAGAGAAAGAGAGAGAGGGGGAAATGACTTTGTTACTTTCAACTACTGAATCTTGGGGTCACTTAGTATAGTAGCATGGCGTATCGTGAAAACATAACACAGGTCTATTTTAAAAAATATAAGAGATATTTCTTCCCAGTTATACAACTTCCTAAAACCCAAAACTACCTTACCCCAGCCTATTGTGGGACTCTTCTGATTGGGTCGGACTGAATGTGGACCGGGATCATGCCGCTTCCATTGAGAAGGAAGATCATTCGGCCTCCTCGTGGGCTGCTGGGGAATCGATATCTTTTAATTATGAGAAAGCGCATTGTGTTTACATTTCATCTCACACAGTGGTGAGAGGAAGGTCAAATCACAACCCTCAGAGCTTTTGTCAAAACTGTGTATTGTGGTGTTTGCAAAGAAGGATTCAAAATTGGATGAACCTGGAGAGTTTTCATCCTCCTGTTTTCTCCCCTGTTTGTTTATATGGCTCTGCCTTACAAGATTAAAAGTCTTACAGAGCTAAAGCATAGCAAAGGGAAATGAAACCTTTGGGCAGGTGAAATAACTCTTCCATTTTAGGAAAAAAGGCAATTAGTCATTTGAGGTTTCCTGGGTGGTGCTGCGAGGTTATTATATTCCTTTTCTATAGTACGTCTGAAAACGTTTAAGAAATAATCAAAACTATAAGCAATAATAAAGGAGCAAACCCATTCCTCTCCCCACTGCCTCTACCTCATGACTCATCAGCTTCCTGAACTGGAACAGCCCTGAGCTTTGTGCATATGGAAATGTCATCTCCGAGAACAGCCTGTGCTGCTTTGTGTGAAAATCTCAGGCAACCCTTACAAAGCCAGCCCTGGGCCCTGAGTGGCCTCGCCCTGACGCTCTGCCTGGCCCCGCTCTCCCTGTTCGTTAAAATGGTTTGATTTCTTGACAAGCACTCACTGGCCTTTGTGCAGAGCCCAATCATACACTGAAATTAGCAAAAACAATAAGGAAAACAACAAAAACTACCTTTTAAGGTTTTTACCTTGTAAGAGGGTTGTGTTACTCTCCTGATTAAATTGCAGGAACCCTGACTCAGAAATATGACTACATTTCCTTAGGATGGCTTAGAAGAGCGTGATGAGAGTGAGGACAATGTCGGCGATGGTGGTGGTGGTGGTGACTAGGTGAAGGGACGACGTGACGGTGCTGGTGATGATGCTGCTGGTGATGATGCTGCTGGTGATGATGCTGCTGGTGATGATGCTGAGTTAGGGTTGAAGATGACCATGGTGATTAAGGTGATGATACTGGTGACGATAATGATGTTGATGGTTACGATGATGGTGATGATGGTGGTGATGGTGATGAGTATGATGATGATAATGATTGTGGTGAGAATGGTGCTGGCGGTAGCAATGAGGACGATGATGCGGCAGTAATGAAGATGTCTTGCTCTAGGCTAGGTATCACAGTAAACATTTGCTTATGAACAAATGTGTGTCATTAACATGTTCAGCACCAGGCTTCACCCTTTGAAGTGGTCAATAATTATCAGCTTCAGGGGTAGGACTACAGTGAGGTAGAGTGAGATAGTTTCTTTTGTTTATAATTTAAAAGAATACCAAAAAAATCTGGTCATAAGATAATGAATATCTTAAGATAATACATTATAAAAATAAAATTAATATAAAATCTATGAAAAACAATGGTGATGTTTTACATAAAGATCAGGTCCTGAACTTCCATAATTCACCCATTTGCTGCCTCTGATCCCACTGCCATTTCTCAGCTAGCAGAAATTTTATTTTATACTTGAAACAAGCCTGGGTCTAAGTTATTCTTATGCCCATTTTATAGACAAAGATATTGAGGCTCAAGACTTCTGTTCACAATACTATGGCTAATGTATGGGAGAGCTGAGATTTAAGCACAGATATACCTAACATAGAAGTTCAGGTTTTGCTCAGTATTCCACCAGCCTTGTAAAATAAGTTTCCCCCAGGTTACTAAAATATTCACTGTAATTTTCTGGGTTATTTTTAAATAATAAGGAATAAAAGAGAATAGTTCCCAAGGCAGTTTTTATCAGGCCACCAATTCAGCTAAGGTGATGCTAATGCTTATAGAACTCTAGGAATGAGCATTTATAGAGGATTCATTTATATACATCATTCATTCAACACACCCAGGAACCCTGTGTGAAAGCGACGCTGTAGTCTATGGGCAGGGACACAGAATTCCAAATTGGAATCCCAGAGTCAGCAAATCCACCAAACAGCTCCCACATTCCAGGATGGTACCACCCTGTCCTTCCCAGGACACAGTGGTGATCTGTCTGCCGCTGGAGCCCCAAACTCTTTTTTAACCATAGAGACTTTCTTCAGAGATCCAGTGTGCTTGTGTAGTGATAGGATTACTATATTTAAAATGCATTAATATATTGATTTTAATAATACCCTGTGTCTTATGTGATTTTTAAAATCAGCATATATTAACTGAACACATTTTGAAAAACAGAAGGAAAATACATTTCCACCTTTTTAGAAATAAACAGGGAAGTCGTTTTGGTCAGGTTCTCTTCTAGCTGTTTTTGTGTTGTTTTGTTGAGTGGCATGCTGTGCTCTGGACCGTCTGACCTCCTCGTGACAATGAAGTACGCTGGCAGCAGAACAGTGGGACATTTTCCCCGAGATGTGCCCTTGACTTGATCCATCCTCTCCTCAGCTTGGACTGCTTCCCCCAGGAACTCCTGACCCTCTCCTCCTCCCAGCTGAGGCTGTTCCATTGGACCCTTCGCTGTGAACTGGCACAAGCGACCCCAGTTGTCCAGCGAAGTTGGTCTTAACACTGAATTGGATTTTAAGAGTTTTGTATCCTAATAGTAACGTAGACATATTCTTGCAAATGGAATCTATCTTGAGTTTTCAGACTCTCCTAAATTCCTCTCACATAACCCCTAAACATCAGTGGAGCCCAGTAAGAGCTCTGTTGCATAGTTTTCCCTTCTTTCCTGCTATCCCAGAGGAAAGCTCCCTGGTTAAAAAAAAAAAAAGAAAGAAAAAAGAAAATGGCTTCCACTCTTCTACTAGAATTTTCTTTGTCTACGTGAGTATTTATCTTAACTAGTTACACACTGGAAACTTCTCGCTTCATCCTACTAAACTATACATCCTAATACCAAAATGCACATCCTTTCAGGTTCCATCAGCAAGAAGTTGGCGGTGCCTGTGATGTTTGAAGTATGTCACGATAGGAAAAATCTCTTTTCCTATTTTCCATTATGTTCCACCCTTTGACTTGCCTCCTTTGCTAACTGTATACTTTCTAACTTCTTTTTATCCCCTTTTCTATTTCTATGTCCATACTACAGGTACTCTTTTATGTTACTACATTTGTCTGTTGCCTTTCTTTGTCTCCTTTGTCAGTTCCCAAACTCCTATGATTCAATTCTTGGTGAACATAACCTTAGAAAGGCCACTTGAGGAATACTTAGCAAAATGTTCTGCAGCTGTCTCCAAGTGATAGTTAAGAGGATATCATCTTCTCTTTCCTCTTTGATATTTTTTTTAACAAGGAACAAATACTATTGCTTCAGTCTGTCTGTCTTGTAAAATGGAAGCAATACTTACCTCACCAAGCTGTTGTGGGGATTAATTAGAGATAATGTCTGCAAAGGTTCTGGAAGAAAGCACTATATAAATACAGCATAACATCTACTAAAGTTGGTTAATTTGTGAAAAAGCACATACTATATTTTCCATGCATATTCATGTCCTTGTATCAAAATAAATTCTTGATAGTATCAAGATAGGCGTTTAGAAAGGAAACTGTAAAACACTGAGAGAAAGCAATCTAAGGTGAACATTTTGTAATCTTGTGACTAGGTAGACTTGTAACATGTTACCAAAAGTCAAAACTATAACCCAAAAAATATTTTATGTAGTTGATTACATAAAAACGGTATGCTTCTGTATAATAAAAAACTTTATACTTATGAAAGAAAGCACCATGTTGAAAGTCCCATCTCTTCAGCAGTGCCTTTCAGCACATACTCTAACCCTTACAGGACCCTCTTCCTCATCAGTAACGTGGGACGGAAGATGCTGCCTCATGTGATTCTCCTAAGAGATGAGACAGAAGACGATATATCTGTTGTTCTAAATCAGGGCTCACTTGGTTCTTGCACTTGGCACTTGACTATATCCAGTGACATTTTTGGTTGTTGTCGAAACAGGGGTTGCTACTGGCTTCTTGAGGGTAGAAGTCAGAGATATTGTTAAGCATTCTGCAATGCAATGACCACTCTTCTAAGATGAAGACTTATCGTGCCTCAAATGTCAATAGATTTGTAGTTGCAAAACTCTGGTCTACAGTAAGCTTTATGTTACAAAGGACGTTACAGAGCCCCTGGTTTACAGTAAGTGCTCATTCACTGCTAGTCACTGCTGCATCTTTTCTTTTCATTCACCTCCATATGCAGCCTTGTTCCTAGGTCCAACTATTCCTCATTGTTTATCTTGTAAAGACAAAATATGATGTGAGGTGAACCTTTCACATGCGGTGCTCATTTTCTTGTTTTTCTTGTTTGTTTCCTTGGTGTTTTTGCATAACTGTTCCTTCCAACCCTCAGTTATATCATCAAGCAGATATATCTCTCTCCTTTCCTTTAAAACTCAGAGAATCTTTCTTTCTTTCACTTTCTACTTTTAATCTGGTTGTGTGAGGAAATGATCTGGGTCCTCTAACAGACTCTAAGTCCTTTGAGGGAAAAAAAATAAACTTTGTGTTTATTCTACAAAACCCTTACAGTATCTGATCTGTCCAGAGGTGGCATCCGTCTCATGTTTGCTCATGTAAAACACTTGAACAATTCCAGTGTTTGATCATTCTTACAGTTGAAAACACATTTACAGCCCTTTCTTTGGACCACTTAGCACAAGTCATCTTTTCTTAGTTTGAATTCCTCCTACCCGATTATGTGAGTTCATTGTCCATGCAAGTGAGGGTTATGCAGTATGTTCCAGCAAATAGTGACCAGTGCTGATAATGGCTATTTTTCATCCCTTCCTGCTCCAGTGGGGCAGACTTCAAGCTGTCATTACTCCCATGAATGTGGAGCCACCAGACCGTGGCCAGGGCCTCAGCCACAGAGCTGCCACTTTCATTTTAATTTAAGAAGAATAGCAATTGACTGGGAGGTATTTATGTAAATCAGCAAGATTCTAAGGAATTATCTGGCAACTGTGTTAATAGATATGCCGCTCAGAGAAATGAATCTCACATTCTGCTTCTCCCGTCAGAGGGGTCTGTGTGGCCGTTCACACCTGCGGGTGATGGATTGGCTCCGACTGCAGGACACTGGTTGTAAAGTGTGCTTTGTGTGTGACCATGAATCCTGTTCCGTCCTTTCAGTCTTCAAGACTATGATGGGTGTCTTTCTTGTTACTTTCTTGTTGCTGGGACAGAATACCCCAATACTCACAAGTTAAAGGTGGAGAGGTTTATTTTGGCTCACAGTTTATAGGGATTTCAGTCCGTAGTAAGTTTGGCCCAAGGTAAGGAAGCATGGCAGAGGAGAAAGAGCTTGTAGCAAGGTTGGCAGGAAGTAGCACAATCCAGGAAGGAGGATGTATAGATCCCATACACTTCCAAGTCACGCCCACAGTGACCCACTTTTCCCTCCAGGCTTCACCTCCCAGCATGAACCCAGCTATAAACCCATCATCTACTAACCTAACATCACACACCCATGATCCAGTATCGCACACACCAGTCACTTCCCAAAAGCCCAACCTATGAGCACCTAAGTCTTGGGGGGACAGCTAGATATAAGCCATGGCGATGGAAGGGCACCTGCTTTGGGGGCGATCCACCTGGGAAAAGCACGCTGTGCTTAACTTGCTCTCTCACTCTGCTCTTACTGTGCTTTCAGTCTGATTAGTGTGCAGAGAGAAGAGGAGAAATCACATGTGTTAGGGGTTGAGTTTTGATCAGTGTGGTAGTGTGTAGTGAAACAGGATGAAGGCACGGTGGTGGGATAAGGGATTCAAACTGTGAACAGAGTAGAAGATGGGCATCTAAACAGACTGGAAAGAGATAGGAACTGCATCGTGGAGGTGCCTGGGAGAAAGGCCATCTACTGAGGGAAGCATGATTGCAAGGGCCTGGAGACTTGACTGTGCCTGGCATGTGGAAGGATTTAAGGCAGCAGGGCTGGGGAGGATCGACAGCAGAGAATTCACTTGTGTTTAGCCACTTACTCATCAAGTGTCTGCGGAGTATGTATCGAACGTATAATGTGAGGGGATTCTCACAATAGCCAGAGAGGGAGGCATAACTTTCTTCCTTCAGAGACAGAAACCCTGGTGTTGAACTCACAGTGACTCCACTGGTGGCAGAGGAACTGGAGTCTAAACTGGATGCCAAACTCAATACCCTTTCCCAACACCAGAAGGACTCACATAAATATTTTTCTTATTGAAAATCCGTCTGCAACTATTCAGTCCCCTCCAACGTCCTTGGTGAGGCTTATTTACCTCTGAGTCCCATGCAAATGTGTTTTGAGTTGAGTATTTTTGTTGGGTGGCCAGAGGGAGCTGTGGCTTTGGAAAAGGTCATGGGCTATGGATTGCCACTCTCATGATGTCTTCAGAATGTTACAGTAGCTGGGTGACCCAGGAACCATTGGATTGATCATTTATCTCCTTAAATAGCTTACTTTTTTGATACCTTAAAAATCCAGATTCATAAACAGGGAAAAAAGAGAGATGCTGTGTAGGAAGAATAAATAAATGTAAAATAAGGATAGTCTACTTATTATCATTGACGCAGCCACTAACCATGCTAAAGAAAACAGAGAAGACACTTTATTTCTTATGTTAATAAGTGTAGCTTTCAGGTTTCTGTGGCTCTATTGATCATTGTCATTTCCTGTACTAGAAAGGAATGAGAAGAAGCAAGGGATAGATGGGTGAAGGAATCAACGTGGCGATAAACCTACCACAGCTTTAGAGCACAGAAAAGATTACACCCTGTGGGCACCTCAGCTACTCCAAATGCAAAGGTGCTTCTGACTTCTGGAAGTAGTTTAAGATCTGTGAACAGAGCTTAATCAACATAATCTACCTCCTAAATAATTCTATATAAACAGGAACTTACTGTCTCACTGCTACTCCTGTGTTATCCTTCGGTTTGATTTTGGGAAGTTCTGAGTAGATTTGCTTCTTAGAAATACTGCATTTCCTTGTCATGTTAATAGAGGAAGAAGTAAGAGAATCAAAACAACTGAAGAATCAGCCTGAAGTAGATGTTCAGTAAATGCTGCAAAAACGTGATTTCAGTAAATGAGAGGAAAATTCTGCTTTGATGAAGAAGTGTTCCCAGGTTAAGAGTGGAGCTGTGGAGTACTAAGCTTAGCAACAGCAGCATTCTGCCCAGGTCAGTTGGATCCTTTTCTGATCCAGTGGGTATCAGAATGGGCTCTTCTGCAGCTCTTCTTGTACTGCCAAGGACTCAATGCAGAAAGGGAGAAGAGGGACAGGAAAAGTTGCAGAAAGTTTTGGAGCCTCCAAATCATGTATGTTAGGAAGAACCCTGAATTAACAACATAGCACGCCAACTCAGACCTAAGCATCCAGATTAGTTGTGGTATTGGCTTATAGCTGTACTTAAGGAGGCTCTAAAAGCAAAGCTTAAAAAATAGAAACGTGTACTTCTTTCACATAAACCAGTTCAAGGCAGGTAGGTGATTCTTCTCATTGTCATTCAGGGATTCATATATGGAAAAGGTCAAAAGTTATGGGTTGCCATCTCTTACAATATCTTCACCAACTTTCAGTAGCTTGTTGACCTCAAATAGCATTGAGCTGATAGTATTCCAGACCTGGCCTGCGATCCTCTCAGATGCTGTCCTCTGTCCTCTTTCCTATACTCTATAGCACTGCCCAGGTCAGGTTCCAGCAAGGAGACAGAGAGGAGGAAGAGAAGGACATCACTCTTTCAAAGGACAGGGACCACAAGTTCTTCCTCTTCCTCCCCTTCATTCTCCATTCATCAGATTAAAGACACATGACCGGAGGAAGTTATGAAGAATCTAGAAAGTATAAGCAGCCGTATACCCATAGAAAGCCCAGAGGGCGGAGGGGAGAGTCTGTAACCACAGGTAGATTTCGCTGGATTTTGGATGAATACTTTGCTGTTTCTACTTAAAGATTAAGTTAGAAGAAAAGAATTTCTCTACTGAAACCTATGGGCTTCAAAGTCCAACCCCTTCTTACTTTCTCTCTCCCTTCATTTTCTTCTCTTACAGTTCCTTAACTTCTATAACTCATGGGCCAAAGTAGGCTTAGCTCCAGTCAAGGAATTCTATAGACCATTTCTCAGTCCTTCTATTGAGCTAGGTCACTCCCATCAATAGCATCAGAATTTTAGATCCTCGATTTGCAGATAGAAAATTGAATAAAGTTTTCCAATTTTGAAGTATAAAGGTGAATCCCCAATTATTTCTGTGTTAATTTTCTTTATCTCCTAGATATACAGGAGTACTCTTGCAAATGTAGGACATTTTTGAGATAAGGTTGCCTTCTCGCCAGCCTCTGCTACCTTCTCGTCAGGAGCATCTTTATTGGTTCTGTCTCTGACAGGAGGGCAGGCTTTTGCTGCTTTGGTCTTTTGTTTTGATTCATTTCTTTTGGAAAAGGTTTACAGTAGCTTCGATCCTTGTAAATAATTCCTGCTGGGGAATTTAAGAAACTTCTCAGGAATTACATGAGTTTGTTGAATCATCGCCATTGATGCTGGTTCAAAATGAACAGCAGACATTAGTTTAAATTATGGCTTCTGTTGTATTATACAAGACATCTTTATCTTAGCATTAATCTTTTATTTTGG
Organism: Dasyprocta punctata; assembly: GCA_004363535.1. Classification (NCBI taxonomy): domain Eukaryota; kingdom Metazoa; phylum Chordata; class Mammalia; order Rodentia; family Dasyproctidae; genus Dasyprocta; species Dasyprocta punctata. Next base: position 13,151 of record RJWM01003391.1, read on the forward strand.
CTGGTTTTCCCTTTTTCTTTTTATGACTTTAAAAAGAAAAAATAAAACAAAATTTCAAAACAATTAGAGGTTAACAATGGCTAATACACTTCATAGTATTATCTTTAAATTAGTTACTCAGAGTACAAGATATCTAGACAATGTTAGCACAGACCTTTCTTTTCAATGAACTAAGAGAAATTAGTACTATCTTAACTATTATACATATGGAGCTACATAATTTCTTTTAGCTTCTTTCACCAGGGAGATAATACAATGTTTACACATGTGAGACTGATTTATTTCACTTATGAGTATGATCTCAAGTTGCATTCCTTTACCTATGAAAGTCTCAAGTTTATTCATCTTTATGACTAACTAGTACCTCCATTGTATAAAAATGCCACATCTTTTAATCCATTCTTAAGTTGATGGGCATCTGGGTTGTTTCCAAGATCTAGTTCTTACAAATTGTTCTGCCATAAATATGGGTGTACATATATTGCTGTGGTACAATGTTTTTAATTCTTCTGGGAAGATACCTACAAGAGAAATAACTGTGTCAAATGGGACCTCCAATCCTAGTTCTTTGAGGAATTTTCACATTGATTTCCAGAGTGGTTGCACCAGTCTGTATTCCCACCAACAGTGGAGAAGTGTTCCTTTATTTCCAAAGTCCCTCCAGCATTTGTTATTGGTGATTTCTTGATAATAGTCATTTTTTCCAGGATCAGGTGAAATCTCAGTGTTGTTTTAATTTGCATCTCTCAAATGGCCAGTGATGCTGAGCATTTTTTCATATATTTATTTGCTGTTTGTGTTTCTTTACGTGAGATGTGTATATTCATCTCAGATGCCCATTTTTGGACTGGGTCTTTAATTTTGGAAGGTCTGATTTTTTTTGAGTTCTTTGTTCTCAATAGTAATCTTTTGTCTGAGGAACTATTCCAGTTGTTTTTAATATAGCAGAAGTCCTTAATTTTCAATGAATGATACAATTTAATATTGTTTTGGAATGTACTCAGCCCAGGGTCAGCTTTGCACTTAGTGTCCTTGTGATCTATGGTTTAAGATTCGTGAGTTTTAGCTGCACAATGCTGAACTCAGCTGTCCTTTAACTTGAACTTTTATGGTAATTTCTATCTTCTGGAAGCTCAGTGGGGGTACTTTCAAGTCTCAATCACATCTACAATTTAAAAAAAGGAAAGAAAATAAAAAGAGGCCAGAACACAACAGCTCATTACCATGAAAGTTCATTGCCATGTTAGAGGTGTGTTTTTAGATCGAGTGATAATGTAACCTTTTGTTACTATAGAGAGAGAGGAAAAAATCTGATCTTAGACGCCTTCCTCCAGGTGTGCAAGAAAACCAAATTCAGATATGTCTCATAAATGGTTCTGACTGAACAGCTTACTTTCCCCCAAGACAGCTCCTTTGTAAAAAATGGCAGACTTGCCTTTCCAGAGTGAAGGCTGAGTCCAGGAAGTTGGGGTGGCTGGCAGGGAAGGTGGCCCAGCACCTGGCTCCTCGGTGTTGCTCTTTGCTGAGACTTCACTGACAGCACCTGTGCAGAATAGGATTATTCGCTTTCAGAATCACCAGTTTGCTGCTGATAGGTCAAAACAGGAAAATGACTACAAATTGCGCCACAACTCCAGCAGTTTGCAGGGAGCCAGGAGTTCTTACTGATATTTAAAAACCACTTCTTTTCAAAACGGTGACAGTTTTATTTTCAGCAACTTGTTTCATCTCAATAAGATGGCTGAGTGAGGTACAATAGAATACCTCCAGTTCCTAAATTGTATTCAGCTAGGAATATTCTGATTTACCATTTAAATCCTGCACCTGTTCCATTTTCTCCAGAATACCCAGACTTGAATGACTTGAATTCCAATGAGACTGATGCAGAATTCTTTGACCCTTGAGGCTGTCCTAGGCAGGGTGACAAGCCATCTACGAACAGGATGTTACTTTATTCTCACTCAGGCCCTGTGAGCTACACATTTCAGCATGAAACCCATCTTGCAGATAAGGAAATGGTAGCATAGAATATTGATTGTAGGCAGGGTTTGGCTCAGTTAATTAGTGTTTGCCTATCACCAGTTCTATCCTCAGCATTACAAAAAGGAAAAATGGATTAACTTCTCCAAGCTTGCATAACTTGTCAAATTTTATCCAGAATCAGATGTGAGCCCTGATTTCAGAGTTCTCACTCTGCTGTCTTCCTGAGAAACTTTCTCTAACAGCCAAAAAATATGTTGAAAGAAAAATGCATTAAATCCATGACATAGATTTTAATATTTAGATCTGTTATATTATTTAGATCTTTGATCTATTTCAATTTCGGTTGAGTGTATGATGAAAGATATGGATCTAGTTTTGAACTTCAGCTTGTAGAAAACCAGTTATTCCAGTACCATTTATTAAAGAGGTTATCTTTCATCCAGTGAAGGTATTTGGCTCCTTTGTCAAAGACAAAGTAGCTGCTTATGTCTGGAGTTGCTTCTGCATCTTTTGATCTGTTCCATTGATCCTTGGGTCTGTTTTACCATGCTGTTTTTATCACAGTACCTTTGTAGTATAATTTAAGCCAAAGATTGTGATTCCTCCAGCCTTGCCTTTGTTGCCCAGAATTGCTTTTGCTATTCTAAGTCTCTTCTGGTGCCAAATGAATTTCAGAATTGTTTTCTTTGATTCTGTGAGATATGCTATTGGTATTTTGATGAGGAATGCATTAGATCTGTATGACAATTTTGGAAGTATGGCCATTTTCACTCTATTGGTTCTTCCTACCCAAGAACAAGTGGTATCTTTTCATTTTCTGATATTCTCATCAATTCCTTGTTTAGAGCACAATAGTTTTCAGTATAAAAACCTTTTACTTCTTCTTCAGATTGACTCCTAAATATTTCACTTTTTCAGATGCTATTGTGAAATATGTTATTTCCCTAATTTTTCTCTCAGTGAATTTGTTCTTTATGTACAGGCATGCTATTGTTTTTTGAGTGCTGACTTTGTTTCTAGCTATGCTACTGAATTTGGTTGTTAAATTCAGAAGTCTTTGATGGGATTTTGGGGGTCTTATATATAAAGTATCACGTCACCCACACATAATGTTAATTTAACTTCTTTCTCTCCTATCTTTATTCCGTTCATTTCTTTCTCTTCTATAACTGCTTTGGCTAATGCTTACAGAACTATATTGAATAAGAGTAGTGATGGTGGATATCCTTGACTTGTTCCTGACTTTAGAGTGAAAGCTTCAGCTTTTGTCCATTTAATATGATATTGGCTATTGGCTTGTCATAGATGGATTTTATCAGATTGAGATACAGACCCTCTATTCCAATTTTCTGTAGGGTTATTATTATGGATGGGTATTGGACTTTGTTAGATGCTTTTTCTGCATCTATTGAGGTGATCAAATGGTCTTTGTCCTTGGCTCTGTTAATATGCTGTATTGCATTTATTGATTTGCATATGTTAAATTATCCCTGGGATGAATCCTTCTTGGTCATGGTGTATAATCTTGATGATTTGTTGCATTCTGTTTGCCAGTATCTTATAGAAGATTTTTGCATCTATATTCATTAGGGAGATTGACCTATAGTTTTCTTTTTTGGTTGGATCCTTCTCTGAGTTTGGTATCAGGGAAATTCTTGCTTCCAGGGATGAATTTAGGAGTACTGCTTCCCTTTCAATTTCATTAAAGAGTTTGAGAAGTAGGGCTGTTAGGTCTTCTCTAAATATCTTATAAAATTCAACAGTGAATTTGTCAAAGCCTGGGCTTTTCTTTGCTGGTAGGTTTTTAATTACATTCAATTTCATTGACTGACAGTAACTGATAGTAGCTGAAATATCACAGAGAATCAACAACTGGGGTCTCCTCTTATTAAAAAGCTCTTGCACAGCAAGAGAAACAATGAACAGAATGAAGAGACAAACCACAGAGTGGGAAAAAATTTTTGGAGGCTGTTCCTCAGACAAAGGACTAATATCTAGAATACATAAAGAACTCAAAAAAATTATACTCCCAAATTAAAAAATTCAATCTATAAATGGGCATTCAAAATGAATGAATACTTCTTAGATGAAAGTAAATGGCAAATAAATATATAAAAAATGTTAAACGTCTCTGGTCATTTGAGAGATGCAAATTAAAACAATGCTGAGATTCCATCTCACTCCAGAAAGAATGGTTATTAAGAAAACAACCAATAACAAATGCTGATGGGACTGTGGGGAAAAAGGAACCTTTCTCCACTGTTGGTAGGAGTGTAGACTGTTGCATCCACTGTAGAAATCAGTGTGGAGACTCCTCAAAAAGCTAAAACTAGACATTCTATTTGACCCAGATATTCCCATTCTTGGGGTCTTCCTGAAAGAATTAAAAGCAACATACCACAGCAATATGTGCACACCTACGTTTATAGCTGCACAGTTTGTAACAGCTAAGTCTTAGAAGCAGCCCAAATGCCCACAGATCAATGAACAGAAAAAGATGTGGTTATATATATATATATATATATATATATATACACACACACACACACACAATAGAGTACCATAGGAAAGAGAAGCTCAAGCCATTTCTAGCTAAATGGGTGCACCTAGAGACCATACTCATAACTAAAATAAATTAGACGTGTTCAAATATCACATGGTTTCCCTAGTACGAGAAACTAGTACTGTAAACAAGGACTAAAATGTATAACACATACTGGAAAATGGAAAGAAAATGTTCAAATGGTAAGGGGAAAAGGAAAGAGGAGACAAGAAAAAATAGATGGAAAAACGGAAACAAAGCTTTTGTAAATAAAGAGGGGAAAACAGGTTAAGGGAGGGGAGAGGAATGTGAAAATAAGCAAGATATATCGTATACAGTTACAAATTTCCTACTGTGGATGTTATCATTATGTATATCTAAAATGTACCAACAAAATAAAAAGAGAAAAAATAAAATTATTATTCATTCAGCTTTTACTTTCTTCTTTCTATAGCCATACCTGGCCAAACAACAACAAAACCTAACATTGTATTTGTCCTTTCCCTCTATTGTCCTGCTTACCTACCTGTTTAGCTATTTACATTTATTTTAGGTGATTAATGGTTAAATGGAATGAAATTGAAGGAAATTAATCCATTCTTGATTGATTCTCTGTGTAGAGAGTGCTACTAGTACTAGGTACATTCTCAGGCTCTTCAGATACCCTGAGATTACACTGTTGTGAAAGAAGCAGAAATAAGAATAAATAACAAAGATGTGCTACGGGGTACATTTTGATCATGCGAAGTGCCAAGGAGAAGAAAGGCAGAGAACTGACAGGGCGAGGATGGATGGATGTGTTGGACGGTCTGTCCTGGGAAGGCTAGATGACATAGGTGACCTTTGCGTAGAAGTTAGTAAGTAAGGGTGGGGAGCTGTGGAAATGTGAGTAAGAGCCCTGTGGGGAGAAGGCGCGGGGAATGCCAAGTCCCCGAGGCAGGTGTGTGCATGGGGGTTTGAGGAAGGGCTGGGCTTCGGTGGGGCTGAAATCCAAGCGAAGGTGAGATCAGGACATAATACACATGATGACCTAGTTGTGAAGTGCTGTAAGTTAGAGTAAGAACTTGGCTTTGACCCCAAATAAGGTGGCTTTGTATGCAGAAGGGATGTAGAGTTACATCTGGGCTTCTCTATGCTTTATTGAGATTACCACGGAAGGGGGCGAGTGGAGAGGAAACTGGGGGGCTGGTGGAAAGCTCGCTGCGGTAGTGCAGCAAGAGACTGGAGGCCCGATCAGGCTGGGCTTTCCTTCCTCCTTCCTGCCTCCTCCCCTTCCTTCCTGTTTATGGGTTTGTATGTTGATCAAGACGATGGGTGACTGGAGCACACTTAACAGGACCTTTGGATATTAGCATCCATTATATTACATCTTCTGAGACATAGCGTCTTCTAGTAACAGCGTTGCAGAAAAACAACCCTCTCAATTTAAGCAGAGTGGATCGCTGAGAGCTATCTTTCATTTGCTCAGGTTGTGATGCTTATTAAAAGAGAATGGCAGTGAACTGACCATGTTTAAGTCTATTATTTTAATAAAATTACACTTGCTAATATTTTAGATGTCATCCTGTATAACTGATTCTTTATTCTCCCTCACTTTTTTCCTCGAGTCAATTCTAAGCAATAGATGTCATAATTGCCATTTTGCAGAACAGGAATTTGAGGGTCAGAGGTTCCCTGTAAACTCTTGCACAGCTGTGAGGAAGCACACTTCACTGCTCTGACTCTAAAGCTGATATTCTCTCTGTTTATTAATGGATATTATTTTTTAAGGTTATTTCAAAGCATGCATATTTAATGTTAGATAATGTGTATTCAGTGGACTCATTGACTCGTGCAGCTGTAGGAGATTATATGGGATTATCTATGCTAGTTAGGACAGTATCTATTGCAGGTTGGCTATCCCATACCTAAAATGTTTGAGTTTGAAGCATATCCAGATTAGGGATTCTTTTTTGATTTTGCATATACAAAATGTAGTATCTTGGAGATGGGACATAAGCCTCATTTATGTCTTATGTATGCTTTCTACACATATCTGGAAAGGAATTTTACAATATTTTTTGCATGACTGCATTTTGACTGCAACCTGTCACATGGAGTCAGTTATAGAATTTTTCACTTTGGTGACTTGACATGTTGGTGTGGTTTTGGATGTGGGAGCATTTTAGATTTTTGTCTGAGGAATGTTCAGCTTGTACCAAGAGTTGTCACCCTTGAGCATGAACAGACACAAGTTGCTGTTGGTCTCCACCCACAGAGCTTCTGATTTAAAAGAACTAAGAATGAACTCGAGAATGTGTATTCCTAACAGGCTCCTAAGGAAATTCTCACAGCTAGTGTTGGACTTGTACTTCAAGAAGCCCTGGTCTATGTCAATCCCAGACTGTTTGCAGTAAACAAATGGAAGATCAAGAGATTGTACTACTTTCGATTGTCAGTAAAAACCTCTCTTGCCTGCGTTAACTACAAGAGAAATCTTTAACTGCAAAGATGTATAGCCAACTTTGAGAAATGAAAATTTAAGTTCTTTTGGTTTTCTTGCTTGTTTGAATTGAAGAGCACAAACTATAGGATACTATCTTTGTTCTCACATTGTCTTTTCATTTATCTCCTTTTGAGAACCTAACCAAGAGTAACCCCATCCCTTCAAACACACATTTAATTTCTCCTACCGATTTTTCCATTTGTAGCTTGAAATTTGTGCTGTACTTTGCATTACTTTCAAAAACCTTACTTTGCAGGTAGGTCCATTACACTTAAACAGGGCTGATAAAGGCTCCTGAGGTTCTACCTGGAGCTCTACGGAACCAGAGACGTTCTTCTCTGAAGGGATTAGGAGTGGTGTGTGAGCCTGATGTTTGACAAGTCCCCCAGGGAAATCAACCTGTCCACTTCAACCCGTCCATTTTCCAGTGACAGAGCTTACTTGTAGTCATTTGTGTGACCCCAGTCTTGTGGTTTCCTCAACCTCTAAGATGAAGCAAAGGCCTTTTTGTCCCATGGCTCAGTTCTTGTGCTTCCCAGAGTACCTGGTCTTACTTGAGTTGTATTCCCCCGTCGTGTGACATTATCACCTTGTCTAAAAAACTGACTCACTGGCCAGACTGTCTATCCATTTTTTTTTTTGAGGTAGAGTTTCACTGTGTAGTTCAGGCTGGCCCCAAACTCACAGCAATCCTCCTGCCTCAGCCTCCTGAGTGCTAAGATTACAGGCATGCACCACCATGCCTGGTTTCTGTCCTTAAGGACAGAAGCAGAATTTTCTTCTGTTTGTCTATATGAAACTCAACTTGATTGTTTTCTGAATGAGAAACAAGAGGTATGTGAGCTTGGAGGTCAAGCAGACCTGGTTGGAGAGGAGGCACCTCTACACCTCCTGTCACACCTCCCCTTTAGGCTCAGACTTTCCATCTGTAAATAGGGAAATCATGGTAATTTCATACAGTAGAAATTGGCACTATGGTGATATAATGTGTACACCACCTTAATACAATGTCTGGCTTGTGAGAAACATGAATAAATATTAGATAAAAACCAGATGTTCACTGGCCTGCTTAACACCTAGAGGACTAGTTAGAATGAAACAACCCCAACTTCCATAGGTTGAGCGAATTCAAAGTTCTCTCTTTAATATATACACTGATTCCTGGGGGCATATGTCCTCATGGTCCAACTTGCCCTGGATCCTGTTTAATAGTGATCTCTTTTCCAAACAATTTGTACAAGAAACAAACTCACAAAACATTCATCAGGAAGGTATATTCTGTGAGGGTTTGGGGACCCAGGGGCCACATGTATGATCGTCCACCATCTCCACAATCCTCTCCTCTTTTCCTTCCTTTCCCCTTCTGATTATACGCCTGCTCTGCTTTGTCTGAATTGTTGTTCTCCTTCCATATCATCTTCCGTTATATGCAGGAAGCTTCAGCAGCCAATCACTGTCCTCCGACCTCTCAAACCTACCCCACTCTCACCCTGTCGAAAGGCTCAGCATGACCAAGTGCTTTACCTTTAGCATGACCGAGTTCCTTGAGAGGAGTTAGGACTAAAACTGTTCATTCCTTGCAGCATAACTAACATTTTAAATTGTCGTCAATGAGGAGTGAGTGACACTGGCTCATCCTTCTTTTATTTCTGCTGACTCTGGTTGAGTTCAGCTCACCTGCTTTCCTTTTCACACGCTTTCTTCAGCCCGGAACCGCACACGGATTACTCAGGATTTTTTGAGTTTGAAAGAACACATATCCATGACACTTTTCTAACAAAGCTTTAAGGAAGAACACAGGAAGCCATCCGAGTAAACTTGTAAAATTACAAAGGAAACGCGTGCCATAGTTTACACGGAGTTCCGAGGGCGTTAGATTTTCAAGTGCTTTAAATACACACTGATTGTTTGGTTCTCTAATCCAGCACCTGAGTTTGTGGAGATGCTAAAACAGTTTGAAGGCTTTTTGGCTTCTATCTTTCTTTCCATTCCTTTGCTTAAAGAAATGACTACTTTGGGTTTTGCTAATGAATCAAACCTTCATCAGAGGGGAACATAATAATAAAATAATAATAAAGTCACTATTTCTGTATCATATTTGACCTGAAAAAGGTAATAAAAACAGACTTTTTAGTCATTTGGGAGGGAATGATGACAGATTCCCTATAAGAAAATAAGTGCTAGCTGGGCATGGTGGCACACACCTTTAATCCCAGCACTCGGGAGGCTGAGGTAGGTGGAGTGTTGTGAGTTCGAAGCCGGCTTGGGCTACAACGCGAAGGCAAGGCCGGCCTGAGCTACATAGTGCGACCCTGCCTCAAAAAACTAGGGCTGGGAGTTTGGCTCAGTGGCTTAAGCACCTGTCTGGCAGGCGTGAGGCTGTGAGTTCAATCCCCGGTACCGCAAAAAAGATAAGTGACAAATCACATTTTAAAATGAAAGATCACCCAGGCTAGGTGGTGGTAATCCCAGCACTCTTAGAAGGTGAGGCAGGAAGATCACAAATTTGAGTCCAGCCTGGGCAACTAAGTGACTTAACAAGACACTCTCAAAAGTATTGTTTTAAATTGAAAAAATATGTGCTGTAGATATATCTCATTCTGAAGGCCCTGAGTTCAATCCCCAGTACCAGAGAGAGAGAAAGAGAGAGACACAGACAGAGAGATGTAGACAGAGAGAGACAGAGGGAGAGACAGAGAGAGAGAGGGGTGAGGGAGAGGAAAAGAGAGATCACTTCATGTGTGGAAAACATCTTAAAAACACTTTTGCATGTGGACTTGGTCTAAAACTTAAAAGCACGAACCACCTAATTTTTAGCTGTAAATTAAATTCTTGTTTTTGATACATAAACATGTTGCTATACACAATACCTTTCTGCTCATCTGGGTATATTCATCACTCTAAGTGCTTGTCCATACATGTAATGACTGCTAATGAATTTAAGAAGTGTTTTTAAAAAGCTGAGCCTCTTGAGATTCTATTTTGAATGGAAAATTTCTCTCCGTGGATTATATTTTAGAAAATTAAGTCTGTGCCCAAGCATTGAGATAACGGTTAGGTAAGTGTGTGTGACTCATTTCTCCCATTCTGCTGATTGTCCTCGTGGTTAATCATGGGATGCAGAGTGTGAGATATGACTTGGATGAGTTTGTCTGTCTGAGCACTGAGTGAGCTTCGCATGAATCTCGTGTATAATGTGAAAAACTGTGACCTTGGCCTAGAGCAGAGCCCAGCAAACTTTTTCAGCAAAGGGCCAGATAGAAAGTGCTTATGGCTTATGAGCCAGACAGCCCTTCTTGTATCCGCTCAGCACCACGGCTGGGATGCAAAAGCAGCCATGGACAATGTGCACATGAACTACACGGCTGTGTTCCAGCGGATTCTGTTTGCGTGGTGGCCAGATAAGGCCTGAAGACTGCAGAGTCCAGACTCCTGGTTCAGCATGGCACGCGGTGCTCAGCTGATCCGCGAGCTCTTTTTGTGGATTGGAGGTCCTTCTTCCTGCCCACCTATCTGTCAGTGAGCACAACCTATGAGTTCAGCGTCTCTGCTGGGCCTGCTCAAGCAAGTTAGCAGTGAGACTTTCTCTATGCAGCTCCCATAAATAGCCAAAGGGGCATGAAGCCCCTGTATCAATGTCATAGTAGCATTTCCTTTCCACATGTTCTGCACACATCTCCATCCCCATCTGAGGGAAACAGCATCCCCTTGGTGCCCCCACCATCGGAGAAGCCCCCCAGGAACTCCATGGCACAGATGGGCATTGCCTCCCTTCATCTCGATGATCTCTGCTTGCCCCCTGACTTGACCCTGACACACAACTGGGGGCCATGACCTTGAGATGGCACTTCTGGTTGGTCTCTGCCAAACTGGTGCTAACCCAGGGCTTGACCTCCTGTTGTCTGGCTGTGGCACATGAGTGCCAACTGGGAGGGGGCCTCCCACTCCCTTCAAGCCAGCTTCCTGCTCAGGACCTCATTTCCACCTGAGTCTGGAGGCCTCAGAGGGATTTCCCTGGGTGGTGCGGCTCATGGGGGAAACACAAGAGCACCTACGTCATGTGTAAATATGTGGGCTCTTTCATTTAATAGGATGTACTTATTTCTGCACATGCAATACAAGAGCAATGCATAAAAGAAAGAGAGAGAGAGAGAAAGAAAGAAAGAAAGAAAGATGCTAGCTCCTTCTCCGAGTGGCCTCTCAGTCAGAGGTCACTCTCTCTCTTTTTTTTTTTTTTTTTAAGCAGAATATGTTTATTGAGAGAAAGAAAGCTTCTGTCTGAGGGGTAGAAGGGGTCCCGAGCGGGTTTGCCAAAGACTCTGTCATATTTAGGGACTTTTATAGAGTAAAACCATGAGGTTAGTTGGGTCCAAGACAGGGAAAAATGGGAACCTGCAAGGTGGGCATAAGGTGAGACATAACTATGGTTAATCAATAAGACTAATTGCTCAGGTAAAATTGATTAAATCAAGGACAAATGGGGAAGCGAGTCACATAGTAAGAGGGTATGCTTTACAGCAGTGACTCTTCCTGTAGGGCGGGCAGTGGGATGCTGACTCCTGACTTCCTCAGGGTGATAGAGAACTATTTAGAATATCAGTCCTTAGGATATGGGTGCATTTGTTCTGCCTTTTGTCTTGAGATCTGGCCTGCAGCAGGAAGTGTCTGTCTTCTCAGAGGTCACAAGGTATCTGAGCTTCTACACTGGCTCCTTTGAGGCCCCAGCCCTGTCTGACTGCCTATAATATTTCTAACTAACTCAGCTGCCTGTAACATTCCCCCCTCTCAATAAACCCTGCCCGCTGCCGGTCTCCCCAGGCAGGAGTGCAGACCACCCCTCAGGGTCAGGTGCCAGCAAGCCATCTGGTATGAAGCAGCCTGACATATCATGAGAGACCGCCTCACTTAGGAAATACTTACTGGTGGCCGCTGTTCACCAGACTCTGTGCTAGTGCAGGAGACAGCAGGTGATAGGGTGGCAGCCGGGGGCCTTTATTCCTGTGGGGAGGACACAGTTAGAGGCACACTAAGGAGGGAACTGCAGGAGGGAGAGAGAGCAAATGAAACTGTCCCTTTGAAAGTGTGGTTGGGCTAAGCAGCCGTGTGCTCCAGCAGAAAGGTGAGCCTCGTCTACACAAGCAAATACACAGTCAACGGGACACACCCACTGGGCCCGGCTAAGTCCCCGTGATAGGAAGGCAAAGGGGACGCTTTTCTGTCTTCCAGAAGCTCGCTGTCTGCCAAGGAGCAAAGCAAGGGAAGAGACAATGACGGTTTAAACTCCTGAGCATTGTGATAGACCAGGCGGAGAGCAAGAATGGGAGCCTCACTAGTCATAAAACATCTGCACATTCACCTCATACTTTCTCCTAAACACCGACCTGGCAATAAATAAATAAACACGGCTTATCAGTTGTGAGTAAAAGGAGAGTGCTCTTTAGACCTCTTTAGACCACAGCCCAAATTGATAGAATTTCCTAGTGGAGGATTTGTCAGTGTCTGAAAGTTTGAGCAGGCATGGCATCTGAACCAGCAGTCTCTGGGAGGGGGCCGAATGCACAGAAGGCACAAAAGGTAGGTACGTATTGATAATTGTGAAGCAGGAGAAACCTAGGTATCCAGTGATAGGGGTTGACTTTGGTGACACCATCTCCATACTTTGTTTTATACATTTTTTTGAGGTTAAATTTTTCGGCTGTAATTCAGACTGGCCTTGAACTCACAGGGGTCCTTCTGCCTGAGCCAGCCAAATGGTGAGGTAATAGTCCTGCACAAAGCCTGGCGAGCATCTCTATGATAAGAAGGACTGAATTCAAAGAAGAGAATGAAATAGATCTATCCACTGATGCAAAGGTATCCGTTACACTCTAAGTGTTATACAAATCTTGTAATAGATACTAAGATCAAACCTATCTGCTAACTGTATGTATGTGTATATAGTTTATGCATTTGGCAAAGTACACACCAACTTGTGTTGTTCATAGAGGAAATGAAGCTGATGGGGTGTTAAGTGGGTACATTTTCCATTTCACTCCGGTTGACAGCATTTTAATTTTTTTGTTGTTATCTTGAAAAATGATTACACGATGGTTGCACAAGTTTACCCCTAATTCCAGAGGAGGCTGGAATGTAGTTATCAAAAGAACAATCATCTCTGCATCCTTGAAGTTCCTTGGTTTCTTTGAATATTGTTTCCTTTAAGGGCGAGAATGTCATTCTTTTCCACCTATCATCCCAAGATATGTAAAGTCTCAAGCCTAGTGTTAGTATCTGAAAATCAACATAATCCAAAGGTCCTCACTTTGTAATGTTTGCAGTAAGATTCCAGCATCTTAGCATTTAAGTGTTTTCAGATTGCATCCTTTTAAACATCTGTGATTCATTATCGTAAATATCACAGTTGTGTGGGACCATATGCTTCAGCGTGACAAATATATATATATATGTATATATATATATATAAAAGTATGAGCAATAAATCTCAAAAAACTTAGACTTGCATGACTGTGCAAAAAGAACATTTCCAACACGTGGGGCCTTCCGTGATCATAGTAATATGCTTGAGATCCCATATAAGAATTCTTCAGTTGCAAAAGTTGCCACTTTTGATGGAAGGCTATGATTCACATTTGTCTCCTGTGTATCCCATGATAATTCAGGTAAAGTGGAAAGCAGAACAAAAGGCTTCATCTGCATTGGCTTTTACTGCCTAGGGAAGTGAATGGGGTCTGTTGTTGAGTGAAGAAATCACAGGAAAACGGGGTGCTTTAGCAAGTGAGGCACACTCTTGGCAGGTGGCTTCCTCCATTCCCATAAGGCTGAAGCTAGAGATGGTGCCATATGGCATAAGAGATGTAGTAAAATTCTCTTGGCAACTGAAGGATGAATAGACATGACCTAGGGGCTGATCGTTTTCTTGCTTACATCAGAAAGCCTGTATAGGCATAAAAGAATTAATTGTGTTTCATGTATTGCAAGCCAAATCATTGTATTTTAATTTCCTGATAAGGTCTTGTCAACTAGACAGAACCAATTTGTAATCACAGCTGATGAGTGCTTCATCCACTGCAATTAGGGTGGAGGTGACTGAATTAATTGCTTACAACCAAAAGAATCCACTGACATTTTTTGAGTGCTAGCTCTGTTCCAGAGCTCACACCAAGCCTAGCCAGTGAAATAGATGCAGTTGTAGGAAACTTGTCCTCATAGGCCTCCCCCAGTTACCAAAGGGCAGGTCAGAGAATATATATTGGGTATATAAGTTGGTAGTCTAAAGGCCATTGCAGTTTAATTGGCATCCCTGCTGCCTGTTACCAAGCCACCAACTTTGTTAATACCTTGGGTATACCCACAGGTATTTTTAGCCTGCAAACATTACTGTCTTTTGTAAACATTTCTAGATGCGTCTACACACACACACCCTAGAATCCAAGCAGCACAAGTCCACTCTGAATAGAAGCATCCATAGAAGGAGGTGATGCTCAAAATGCTCCTGAATTTTCATGCAAAAACATTCATACACACACTCATTGATTATCTATGACGTTCACGGCAAGCAAAGTTGAACCTCTCCCTCAGGTGCTTGGACAGGATTCTCTGTAACTGATGCAAAAAACAATGCTCCAACTTTACTACTTACGTGTGCGTGAACTTAAGAGTTTTCTTAATTTCTTTGAGCCTCAGTTTTCCTCATCCATAAACTACTGCCTTCCTGAGTCTCTAGGGGAATTAAAAGAAATGCTGTTGTTAAAGCATTTGACACCTTTATTGCTCAGTTTATAGAGAATGGCTCTATAAGTAGAAACTATTATCATAAATGTCAAACATGGAAAAGCAGCCCTGGTAAGCTTCATAGAATGACTTGAACATCCAGAGATAATTTGGGCATTCCCAGTGTGTGTTCATATGAACAGACACCCTCTGAATCCTTAGCCACTCACTGCGGCTGAACCCAACGTGGGACAAGTGTGAGCAAGCTCTCTCTGGGACCCTTTGCTAGGTCACAAACCAAAGTTTGATGTCTTACATATTTCTCATAACCAACGAATGCGTGCCCTTTCAGCGATAAAGTCGCTTGGGAAACAAACCTACCAAAGATAGATTTGTGAAGTTTTATGTGACAAACTCAATTTTATAATACAACATATAACCTTGAAGGTCAACAAGGTAGAAGAACATGTTCGATTTGATAAGAAAGTATGGCAAAATTAGGCAGAAACTTGTGTCCTAAGCAATTTTTGAGAGCTCAGCTCTCCAGCGAAGTGAGATACACCTGCTGATAATTCCTCTCCTCAGATTCCTCTGGGAATGAGGAGCCTGTCATTGGTTGACTTTCTCTTGCTGCTGGAAAGAGTTTATTATATTGAATTGTGATCTGTCTGACTGTAATTTCTTCCATATGTTGCTCATTTGGCCTTTTGACATGATGACAAAACAGAACCCTGATCCTTCCTTACAGCAGCTGTCCATGTAACTTTGGGGTCATCGTCCAGGCTTGAAATATCATGGAGGCATTTAGTACCCTTCCTCATCATTAGGTTGGCATTTATTCCCTGCTGCCTATCGTCGTGGGCATTCTAAGCGAACAGATGACATTGTAATAGTTTACTGGATAAATATGTTGAGCTTCAGAGTAATAGAATTTCCCAATTTTGAGAGTCATCATCTGATGTCAGAATCTATCCCACAGCATTCCTGTTGAACAGTCATATAGGTTCTACTTGAATGTATCCAGTGACAAGCAAATTATTTCACTCAGGAAGAACTAAATCTTCTAAATGATAACCTGAATTTCTTTATGCTTTTCAGCACTGGGATAAAGACAAAGTCAAACAAACATTACTTGCATTGCACTGGCCTGTACCTCCCCAGCTGCACGATCTTAGGGCCTAACCCACCCGTCCCCTGGGGTTTTAGTCCAGTCATTTCTGGAAGACCACAGAACTTTTCTGACATAAACTCACAATTCTCCCTTGTTCTCTTTTTGGTGGTCATTCCTGGGAAGCTCTTGGAGGAAATATCCTCCTTCTGGCTCCTGTGGGGAAAGTCCCTTCCCAGGGGCCCCAGAGCCACACAGCCCTCCAGATGCCTAAAGACCCCACGGCTGCTTTCATCTTCACTGCACCAGAGCCAGAAAGGCTGCACTCCCCACAGACATGAGGCCAAGCTGCACTCACCACGGCCTCTTGTTATTAGGAACCAGAGTAATGGTGCCTGGGCATGCCTGAGTGGCTTGTAGCTTAGGAGTCTTCCAGATTTTACCCACAGTCTTCCCTCTCCCTGAACTAGCTCCATGGGGCTAGGCTAGGAAACCAGTGCTTTTGTTCTGTCCTCCACCTTCCTCCAGCGCCATACATCTCCTGCAGAAGTCGTCTTCCTTGCAAGCCTCTCTTCCCTGGGAACATCTGTTCCTGCAGCTGAGCTGTACTTGGAAAATCACTGACTGACTGCTGGACACCAACACAGTTGGGCTATGAATCGCAGTTCGACTCACCCAGGACCCTCTGCCAAGTGTTCCAATGACCACGGTTCCAAAGTCAAATATCCTAGAGTCTCTTTCTCCATTCGCTGACCCTGGGGATGCTCACAGGGAGGGAGAAAGGAGTGCGGGGGATTACTGGGTACATCGAAACTAAAAGTTTTGTAGGAAATGTGCTGTCGTAACTTGAAAACACTGAGGGATCTCTGTAAATCCATAACTTGATGAGTCTCAAACTTGCTGAATCTGTGATCTCTCTGTCACCAAACAGGCAACTTTCTGATTGACTCACCAAAACCTTCACGAGAGTGTGCACCATCATTGTTAGCTGTTCACGGGGAATTTCAAATTCGCTTAGGTGCCGGGTTATGGTTCTGCTGTGTCATTCAACGAACAGTGCTGAGTGTGTGCTGTGTCAGGCACTAGACTGTCTATAAAGTTATTCCGATTTGAAACACAGATTCACAGTGATTATAACCTCCTGAGATAGGCAGGGTACAGAATCCTATCAGAAAACAACCTGCCATGTCTTCAAGAATCCGTGCTGAGAGGAGAATGTAAGACTTGACAGCAAAGGATAGATTCAGAGTACACAACTCAGTTTTTAATGATAGACAGAAAAACGTCTCCTGAAAACAGATACGGGCTCTGGGTTTTTTCAAGAGGAAACTCGTAAGGGTTTCCATAGCGAAACTGAGTTTGTGCTGAGAATCTCTTGTCTGAATCACTCGTATTTTCCACCAACGTAACAGAATTGAAACTCTTATCAAAGTTGGAATTGACACAGGAGATGGTATTAAGACTGTTTTATGGGTATTATGCACCTATCGCAGCAAAATCTACTTGCGAATTAATCAGTCGTGGCTAGGAACACTGCCAGACCTTATGGAGGCAATGTGGACATCCGCACTGACTCCAGGCCCAATGCGGGGCCCAGGATCCAGTCTGTGGCATGCGAGAAGCAGGACAGTGCAGTGACCTGGGGCTGGGCGTTACACCTACAGTATCACCCTGAGTCTGACCCAGCGTGGTGAGACTGAACATGTGTGTGTAAAAGCCTGATCAACCAGAATGCTGGCAAACTAAGAAACCAGAGGAAATTCTTTCTCTTCCTTCTTTGGGATAGGTCCGAAGAGTCTCTGGACAAGCCCGGTGAGTGAGCTCTTTAGAAAGAAGTTACTGCCTCTGGATGGCAGTGGGGTATCCAGCCATGTGAAAGGCAGTTAAGTGATGGTCTGTCCCTGGGGGAGAGTCTATCTGATGCTTCCAAACAAACTGCTGCTTTAGTTCTCAGAAAGGCACTGCTTCCCATGCCCTGCGAAGACTTTGCAGATAAAGCAGCACGGAGAGTATTGTGTGGATGGGGCCATCGTAGTCTATGTATCTAACCAGGCAAAGTTAACTGAGATAGCTGTTTCCTTCCAGCATGTGAAAGGTCTACATTCTGCTGCACAGGGTCAGTACCTCCTCTCTGGGGATGACGAATACAGGTATTCCTGCGAGCTGATGAAGATTTTAGAGAACTAACAAGGCAAACTGAAGGCACATGGGTACCTTGAAATCAGCAGTGTTTAGAGTATTTACATCATTGACATTGAGAATTGCTACAAATGAGGACTTTCCTATCACCAGCATACTACTGAATCTCTCTTGTGTGTGGCTAGAGACTCTGGAAGAGGATATCCGTCTGCAGGGAGGACACAACTCTCAGGATGACCGATTCAGAGCCCATAGTGCTGACTTACGTGCATCTTTACATAAGTATGTGAGTGGAGTCGGTGCCAACCCCAGAGGCTCTGTCTACAACTTACATGCAGGCTGGTCTGCAGGTCTCAACAGCAAACGTATACGTTTAGCACTCTGTTCCCATTTGAGGTGTGAGTGTGTGCACCACAGGTGGGCACAAACAGACTTATAAGAATGGTGCAAAATCTACTACTTTGTTTTTGTTTATTTTAAAGAGAAAAAAATAAAAATAACAATAAAACAGAATTTCAAAACAGTTTAATAGGAGAGTTACGATAATTAATATACTGTGTATTGTTGTCTTCATAGTAGTTATTCAGAGTATAAAATATAGGCATGATGTCTTGTCCAGACAATATTAGCACAAACCTTTGTTTTCAATGAACGAAGAGAAACTAGCTGTATAACTATCTTAACCACCTTGTGCATAAATACATTTCCCATCTCTATGAGGAGAATTGTTCTATATTTTGCAGATAAACTTAAATCCATCTGCATTTTCATATATCCTGGGGGATCATAATACAGCTTAATTTGCTCCTTCAAGTAGTTCTAAATGGTAAGAAATCTATGCCTTTTGGATTTTCATCCTAAGACTCACATTCAAAAGAAAGAAATAGAAAGGCATAAAATCAAGGTCAGGAAGATTAAGGCCCTTAATTCACATGCCAAACTTTCCATTTCAATTGTGGTTTTGTCTCCCAGCTGAAGTTTGTCTTTTTGTGACATTTGCATTAAGCCCAGAGGACATTTTGAGTGGAAACATGCTGAAAGCATAATTGAAACGCTGAGTGGTGCCTGTTGTCTAATTTGCATTTTTCCCTCAGGTAGGGAGATTTCACTTCCCCCTCTCTTCTCCTGGGGTGCTCAAAGATTATCTCAAAGAATGATGTTGTGCAATTGATTCCAATAAATCCCCGTGTACAGTATATTATATGTGTAATTTTTTTCTTTCCAGAAGCTATTTTAAATGCCACCATGATAAACCAAATAGGAATGTCATCAATAGGTTCAGAATAGCATGGATAATTCATTGTGTCCCACCCCCAGCCCAGATTGAAGTTTCGAACATTCGTTGTCAAGTTTATTTATTAGAATTTTTCCATTCAGTTATTAACATGACATCATTTTGAGCTATTTAGGAAGTTACTTCTATAGAAACAAATATTTTTAAATAGTCATAAACTCTTTAATTTCATTCTTAAATATGTCCTTTGAATTTGGTACCTCCAACAAGCACTGTCTTGATCTTTGTTGAAAAGCTGGAAAATCGCTGACACTTTGAGTTTTCCACAAATTAAATAATAAGAGACAAGGATGGATTGTATTCTTGGTATCCTTTAATAGGGGATTTCAGGTGAGATTATGAGCAATAGGAAAGCACATACTGGGGGAGAGAAGGAAAGATGCATAGTGAATTCTTTTTCTCCTGATTAACTATTTTTTGTCGATGTCAAGTCTGTCGTTTAGATATTACCTAAGTCAATACTGAGGAACAACCTAGATCTGTGCCTTTTCTGGAGCTTATGTCTTGATCAAGCCTTCGTTATTTGTTAGATATACTATTCCACTCCAGATCCTTGACTGCCAAAGCCCTCCTCTGTTATAGACTGAGTAGGTAGAGGCAGTACGTATCTACATGAGGAACAGACAGAGTGGAAGGCCACCAGACTGGCATCTCTGAGGATGCAGTGAATGTCATTGTGCAGGTTTTAGTGACTACAAGGACAAATATTTCAATTTGACTCTTCAGATTTATTTTAATACATATTAGAAAAGGTGGCATATTCAAGTGTATGATAAAGATTATTCTCAGTTTCTGGAGAGGAAATGAGTTCCTACCTCAAGGTGATGCAAGAATGGTGATGGAAGGACCACAGTCCTTGAGATCGCAGTGTCTTTATTTAGGGAAAATCAGACCTTCGCTTTGCATGAAATTCTCCCTACAAGCAGTCCACTTGGAGAGTATTCATTGCGCCTTTTTTGAGTCTGCTAGGTGAAGAGAATGGTAGCTTGATTCCTTTACCATTGTTTTTCCTTTTGTAAGGAAGACAGGTAGGGCTTCACCAAGAAAAGAGAAAGGATTCAGGAGTGAACAGGTGTGGATCAGAATCAGCCTTAGCGCTGCTGCCTGGAGTGAGTGTGTCCATGGTAACAGCACGCTGGCTGCCGCCAGGCCAGGCCAGGGTGCCCAAAGAGGAAGAAGCAAGAGGACACAGGGACGGGCAGGAAACCAGCTGCCAGTGGGAACACCAGTGACAGCTCGGAGCAGGGTCCTCAGAGCTCTATGCAGGTAGCACATGTTGTCTGCTTTCTGCACAGGACCAGCGGCCTCTGGGGGAGGGGCTATAATAGCCACTTCGCAACTAAAGACTTTGAAGAGTAAAGAAGATGGGGGCTTTGTCCAAGGTCACAGGGCTCTTCCAGAGGACCCAGGATTAGAAAAGAGTTTAAAAGCTAACCCTAAAACTGAACTTCTTAGGCATGCTAGGTCTCCAGTCTCACTCTGTGCCGAGAATGGCTGGGAAAGGCAGAAACCTGGCATCTTGACAAACAGTTGGTTTGCTTAGGTTGGCTCTTGGCTTTGTCTGCAATGAATTCACCTGGTGGGGCTTTTGGGGGAGAGCAATGCACAGATCCTCACCCAGCCGTGGGAGGGGTGGCGAAGGGCAGAGATTGCTATTCCTTTAAAGCCTTCCTTGGAGAATTCATAGATACTATTCTGGAGAAAAAAAAAAAAAGCAGGTCTAAATCTTCTGTTCCTGAGTGGGTTAGTGGGTTGAAAGCAAGCCAGACTCCCTGGTGCAGTCATCTTCTCTGTGTGGCCAGGGAAGTGCCAGGATAGACCAAGCTTTCCCATGAGCCTGGTCCTGAATGTGGGTTTAACCTCTCAGGATCTCATCACCCAGCACCTCTGATGACTCCCCAGGGATTTGTGAGATGCCCAATGGAACTGAGATGGGGCAGCTGCCTTTTTCAACTTGGTCATCTCTGCCTAGGAAGTGGATGTGCCCAGAACCTGAGCCATCAAGACAGACAACTCAGACTAGGGGTGCGTTCTTGCTTGGTCCCTTTCAGAATGTGTGACTCTGAGCATGTCAGTCAGTGTCTCTGAAGTTCAGTCTCTTCTCCTGTAAAATGGAAAATGATGCTCATAGATTACAGGCTGCGCTCTCAGTGGGGCTATATGGTCTGAAAGGTGCTGAAAGTAGTTGTTCTGTAGATAGGGCAAAACTTACATTTAAAAAGAATAAATAAATACAGGCATGCGATAGACAAATAGAATATATGTGTGATATTAAAATTTTGCAAGATGGATGGCCATTAGGAACACATTTTTTATTTTTTATTTCTTTTTATTTATTTATTTTTTTGTCAGTACAGGGGATCAGACTCACAACCTTGTGCATGCCAAGCAGGTGCTTAAGCCACTAAGCCAAACTCACAGCCCAATTTTTTTTGAAGCAGGGTCACACTATGTAGTTCAGGCCAGCCTGGCTCATGTTGTAGCCCAAGCCAGCCTCAAACTCACAACGCTCCTCCTGTCTCAGCCTCCCAAGTACTGGGATTAAAGGCGTGTGCCACCATGCCTGGCTAGGAATACGCTTTTTAAATGGTTGCTTAAAGGAGGAAGTAATGAATGAAAACGTAAGTTGAAAAATACTTCTATAGATTTGAGTTGCTCTGAAGCTAAGAGGCAGTATGAGATAATCTCCACAGAACTGGGCTTTCAGGAACTACTCAGTAAGTGAAAGTTTTGGAACTGTTACCTGTTCAACCGTTCTGTCATTCAGAATGTACACTGATTCCAGTTACATATTTGAGCTATGTAAATCTTGACTGGGGCTATGGAGAAGGATCAGCTGCCATGCCTGGCTGCACCTATGGGTGAGTTAAAGCTAAACCTAAGAGGCTGAGTGCTGTCCTGAATGGGTGCCCTCTGGGTCCCATGTTCAGGAGGGACCAGCCCTGAGTCTCCTGTTCCTTACTAACCTCCACTGCCAGGCTGCACTGTGTCAAGAGATCACTAAAGGCCTTTTTCTCAGTTCCCAGCCTTGCTGGTAGTCTACCCTGACTCAGCCTCACCACCCCTGCAGCATAGCTTTGTTCTGGAGAGTAACCAAGTTACATGGCCTCGCCATGGGAAAAAAAATTCATTTTCTTGCTGGAGACATTAAGATCAATAAAAATATAAGACCCGATTCCTGGTGTTGGCTCTGGAGAGAAGACAGATATATAAAGTAGGCATATTGATACAAGGTGCTGGAAGGAGCCCTCGTGCAGTGGTTTGAGCTGAACATCAGAGAACCATGAGGAGTCACTCAGGTGAAGAAGGTGAGAAGTACCTTCGGCTGCCCACTGCCGGCAACATAAGTACCTGGAATGCTAGACGCAGGAGCAGTGGCGCTGTGAGGTGCACGGAGAGGAGGTGATTGACAGCCTAGACCTGGAGGAGCACCTGGGTGCTACGGACCTTGGGGCAATGCAGAACCACAGTCCCACGGTTGCAGTGGCCAAGTGCAAAGCTTTCTGTAAGGAGTAAAGCTTTAGGTGGCCTTCAGGCCCCACGTCACCTATCTTCTTGCTCCGTGCTTCTCCTTGCCCTCTGTGCTAGTCCTGTTAGCCTATGTCCAATTCCTTTGGTGTCACAGGACCTTTGAATAAGTTGTGGTTCTGTCTGCCTGAAACAGCTTCCCTACTACTTATAATAATATTGGACTAATGTCTTTTTCCTCATTAGGGTTTAAGCTAGGAATTCTATTCATCTCTGTTCAACATAACCTTAACATCTAGCATGATGTAGGTTCTTACCAAAGATTTGAGGAGGGAGGAAGGAAAGAAGGGAGGAAGGAAGGAGTAAGGGAGGGAAGGAAAGGTGAAAGGGAGGAGAGAGGAAGAGAAAAGAAAGGAGGAAAGGAAAGAATAAAGGAGGGTAGGAAACAAAGAAGGAGGGAAGAAAGGAGCAAAAAGGATAAAAGAAGGGAAGTATGGAGGGAAGGAAAGAGGAAAAAAGGAAGGAAAGAAGGAGAGAAAGGAATAATGATTTGGAGGAAGAATGGAGGAAAGGAAGAAAGGAAAGGAAGAAACAGAAAGAAAAGAAAAGAAAGGAGGGAAAGAAGAAAGGAAGAGGGAAGAAAGGAAAAGATAAAGAAAAGAGGAACGGGAAATGAAGAGATGGAGGAAAGGGAAGAAGAACAGGGGCAGGAAGGAAAGAGGAATTTAGCTGAAAGAGATTAGGAATCATTGAAGTTGGAGCTCCCATGAGTTTCCCTGTGCCTTCCCTTGCCCCTGCCCCTGCCCCAGCACATGCGATCTGCTTTGATACTGTCTGCGGGTCAGGGCCAGGACCTTCATGTTGGCAGTGAAACCAGATGTTCACAGCTGGCTTTTCATTTGAGTAATTTTCTTCTAGTGGATGGATGTTAACTGATGCTGATAATGAAAGTGACTCCTTCATAGTTCATTTCTAAAAGCTGAAGCCAAGCCTGCACAATCCATCCTGACTACCACAATGGTCCGAGAAGTGAACAGGTGCGAGCGCTGCAGACGTCCCGGAGTCCAGCTGTGGACCCACGCAGAGACACCCGAGGAGCCCTAGCCCGAAGCGCCCAGAGGCAGTGCTACTCAGCGTGTGCAGGGAGCGGGGCTGACTTGTGGGGCTGACCCGCGTGTCTGGGGCACTCACGTTCAGTGCTGATAGGATTCTGGGGGGCACATCCTCCCTTGGGGCTGTCGTTACTGAGACTCTGTTGTGGTGAAAGGCAGGTGGACCAGGGTTTAAATCTTGGCTTATCACTGATAAATCATGTGTGTGTGAGCAGTGGCTTTGCCTTCCCTAAGTCTCTATCACCTTACTTAGAAAGCATAAGGGAAGGGGAACACGGTAGCAACTCTGTCCCATGTCATTGTGAAGTCCCATGTCAGTATGAAGTACTGAGCCCTGAGCCTCGAGTGGAAACTGTCCCATCCACATTAGCTGATGCTATAAATGCCTAACAGGATTGTCACCACAAGTATCACCTCCCTAGAACAGAGAGGTCAGTTCAGCTTTCCGAGAGGTATATATGGCTTAGCAACATATCAGAATCTATGTTAGTGTTGTCACCAAAAGGTATTTAGGAGAAAGTTCCTAGCAGCAATAACTTGAGAGACTCACACTGGAAAGAACCCCAGGTGCCCACTGATAGCACAATAGCCACATAGGGGAATACTCTATAGTGATTCAGGTAAATATAGTGTTTGGATGCCATATGGTGATCAGCAGTTACTGTATAGTGATTCCAGTACACCACTCTGACTTCAGTCTGGTTGAATCTCATAAAACATAATGTTGATTGAAAGAAGCCAAACAGCGTAGAGTACAGGCTCTATCATTCCACTTAGACGCAATGCTAGTGCAGGTGAGACTAATCTAAGAAATTAGCACTAGAGGAATTGTTGTCTCTGGGAAGGAGGGAGGGGTTTTCCTTAGGAGGGGAGGTGACTGGTAATATTTTGTATCGTGGTCTGGGTAGAGGCACACAGGTCTACCTACATTATATTTATTGAGTTGTACTTTCTAGTGCATGCAATTTCCTGTATCTATGCTATGCTTCAAGTAAAAATTTACTGAACAAACAAGCCTATTCAGCAGAAAGTTAAAAGCAAATATATTTGTGCTCCTGCTCCTTATCCGGTTTTTCTTTCCTTGGTTTTAACTACCTGTAGTCTGAATATATTAAATGGAGAATTCCAGAGAGCAAGATTGAGAATAAAACAGAGAGAGAGGGAGAGGGAGAGAGAGGATGAGAAAGAGAGAGAGAGAGGGAGAGAGAGATCAAAATAACTAAATTTAGTATACTGTTGTAACTGCTTTATTATTAGTTATAAATAATTGTTAATCTCTTACTGAGCCTAATTGATAAATTAAAATTCATCATTGTATGTACATATGTGTAATTTTTAAATCTTTATCCTGCTATGTACGTACATGTGTATAATTTATAAATTAAACTTTCTCTTGCATGTATGTATAGTGTATGCAGGATTCAGTACTAACCATGGTTTCAGGCTCCACTGGGGTCATGGAACACGTCCTCCATGGAGAGGGTACTTAGCAAGTAATGTCATTCTATGCTTGCCTACAAGAGGATTTGAAGTCTGTACCAGAAAGTAGGCAGAATCCAGGCTCAGACGTCACTGTGCATCGCCGATTGCTTGTTCCTGGGGACAGGACCTGTCCGGCTCATCTTGGCCTCCACAGTGCTGACCACCTGCTGGAAGCTGGGCGATGATCAAGGATGTGTCTTGATGGCATGAAGTCCATGGGTACAGTCAGTGTCACTTGGGTACATGTGGCTTGGTGTAGAACAAGGACAGTGCTGGGGTGGGGGGTGAGGGTGGTTGACCCACGCTGAACAGGACAGAGATGTTTCTGGCACTAAGCTGTCCAGCCTACCCACACTCTCTCTCTCTCTGTTGGTTTTCTCTCTCCCAGTGACCTTCACTGACTGCAAGGGAAATGCCAAGCTGCGCTATGAAGTCTCAAGCCCTTACTTCAAGGTGACCAGCGACGGCGGCTTAGTCTCCCTCAGGAACATAACTGCGGTGGGCAAAGCTCTGTTCGTCCATGCGCGGACTCCCCACGCGGAAGACATGGCCGAGCTTGTGATAGTCGGGGGAAAGGACGTCCAAGGCTCCTCACAGGTAACAGCTCTTCAGGATGAGTTGGGTCCTGGAAAAACCTTAGATTCGCCTTCAGACGTGGCTGTGTGCTAGTACACAATTTTTTTTTTTTTTGTACTAGGAATCGAATTCATAACCTTATGCTTGCCAGGCAGGCACTTGTGCCACTGAGCTGTATCCCCAGCTCAATACCAAGATGTCGGCATCACCTTTGATTGGTGTCTATCCTGTGATTCTGTATCTTTTCCGTTGGCTCCACTCTGGAGAGACTCTCACCCCACTGCGCCTGTGCCTCCCCGTGTGACTGTGTCCCCAGCTCCGCTCATTCAGCCAGGTTGCAGTCACCCGAGAGAGGTTCTCTTGCTGACGATGCCAATTGACACTTGAAATCAGATCATTGGCTCTTGTTGGATCACATCCCCTTCACCAGACTAAGCACCATGTCCACTGGGCTGCGATGCTCTGGTTGGCCGACTCTGCATCCCACGTCTTTCCCTGAAACCGGGGTGGTGTCAGCCCCACCACCTACACACACGGACTGGAAAATGTGGCCATTCAAAGTAGACGGAGGTGTTTTGACTGGAGGAAGGGAATGGGTATCAGGCAGGCAAGAGCACAAGGCCCGCTGGAGTCGCACAGCAAGGCAGCCACCGCACATGGCAGTGCTCCTTCACCATGAGCAAGGCCTGGTCCCTTCCAGGGGCGCATGGTGCTGAGCCCCCACTGCCACACACGTGCACACTCTCTGCGTGCACCATGCAGTGCCATTCAGGCTGCCCAGTGGTGGCATTCAGAGTTTTTGCTACAGCTGACTCACCTACTCCTCCTTTACCAGGAGGTCAGAGACTCTGGCTTCTTGATTAAAGGAGGTTTTGAAGATATACCCAGCAAGACTTCAGCAAAATAATGACAGTACCGGTGGCGTGGCCCCCAGAATGATGTCCTAGCCTTTTGTCCTTCTTGCTCCCTGGTCCTTCCTCAGTTTGCAAAGCCCGTAATTCTCACTGCCTTTCTCCATCTGCCGTCCATCTGTCCCTCACCACCTAGCCCTTTGTTGTCTGTAGCGTGGTTTAGTGGTGGAGTGGGAGTGGTTCACAGCTGGGGAGCAGAGAGAGAGGACGACAGACAAGGCAGGAAGCGCTGCCTCTGGTCTTGAGAGAGTCGCACGCCTTCTTTATCTTGAGAGTAGAGGGTTTCCACAGGCTGGGTGGCACTCACGTGGCCCCTGGGCTTGCCCCACTTTGGCACCGTGCTCATGGCAGAGACGGCCAATCGTGCCTGACTTCGGTGGAACATCTTTCCAATGCGGTGTTTCTGGAACCTACTGTCAATCCATCACTTAAGGACTTTTCTCAGGGTGGAATCTACTTGCCATTTTCAGACTGGATGAACTCTGTCATCCCCCTTCCTGTCTCTGAATCTGCAAGTCTTAGATTACAACTCCATGAATCTACTGCATATCATGATGTTTTCAGAGACAGGATATTTATCAGTGAAAGAGCACAGCCCTGTGGATGCCCACTGACACCTCAACACCAAGGTTCCCACCTCTTTCACAGCAGCTCACAAACTTGTGATGCAGATGATGTTCGAATGACTAAAGCACCACATTGCCAGGGCGTGCAGTGAAAAGTGCTCCATAGGGACAAGTGACCGTGCGGAGCCAGGGGCTGCACACAGGACTGAGCGTTTCCAGATGCACATGGTCATCCTGACTGGGGGCTCATGGTTGTGCGTGGAAAAGACAGTGTCATAGTATTTCACTGGAAAGGGAGCAGCAGGGATTCTGGGCTCTTCTCAGGAAAGCTTCACCTTGCGGGTCTGGGAGAGGGGAGCTCATAGCCGGGCCTTAGGCGTGCTGGTCTCCTAAGGCCCTTGAGATGCTTCTCAGCGGCACCATTTCTCTGAGCCCTGGCTATTTCTTGTTTGCTGCTTTGGACAGAGGTTGGCTGTGACTGTTGGCTTCCCACAGAGCTCACAGAGGCTGCTACGCCACCCAGTGTGCCACACTCCAGCAGAGCAGGAGGGACGTTGGTCTCCTCCTCTGGTTATTTTCTGAGGTCTGAGACAGGCCTTGTGAAGACATCCTGATGTTCGTGTAATAATTAAAAAGAAAAAAAGGAGGGAAAAAGAACAGGAAAGGAAAATAAAATGGATAGCAAAAGAGTCCCTGTAAAGGGAGCTCAGACCTTCATCCATATTTAGCGGGCGCTGTGTAAAGGGGTTAGGGTTGCTGTGGGTGGCCCAGTGGGCCAGCAGCTGGAGAGGGAGTTAGGGAGCGCAGGAGCCAGCTCAGCGCCTGGCCAGGAGGGCCATGAACGTGTGTGTCCATGGTGAAGCACCGGGCAGGGAGGCAAAAGGGAGAGGTCAGGAATTTTGGACTCCTGTCCTTCTCTCGTGCACTGCACATCCTGGCTCACGTAATCTCCTAGCAGCCATGGGTATGCACTGCTGTCACCATTTCACCAGTGAGGAGACTGAGGCACGAAGAGATGCGTGTCTTGCTCTAGATCACGCAGTGATGAGAAGCAAAATGCCCATGAGCCCTGCAGTCCGGCTCCCGAGTCCAGGCCTCTGGCCCCTCTGTGATGCCGCCCCCTCCTTCCCTTAGGACTGGGCGCTGCTGAACCTTGAAGGGTGGTCCTTGGGGGAGTGCAGACTACCCCATGAGGGCAACATCTAATTGCCTGCAGGATGTGTCTCTCTTTAGCTATAACCTTGGGCAGATTACTTTGCCTCTTGAGCTCCTGTTTAGTTTGGATTTTGTCATCCATAAAGGAGGACTGATAACAGACCTCCTAGGGTCTTCACGAGGATCCAATGAGACAGTGCAGGGCGCAGCAGTAGCATTTAGCCAAGGCTGCAGTAATGACCGATGCTGACGCTCCTGTGACCCTTACTGCGAGCTCACTCTGCCCTGCTGTGATCCGGTCACTCTTTTCATCCCCGTAAGCATGGGCGCTATAATCATCTGACTCCACGAGTGAGGAGACTTCCAGTCAAGGGGCTGCCCCTTGCCTTGGTCACACAACAGATGGGGGGCAGAGGTGGGACTCGGACCTCAGCCCTGTGGCTCCCAACCCCCTCTTCTTGACCGGGATGCTCCATGGCCTCACCACTTGGGACAAAGCGAAGGCATGCAGAGGTCACCTCCCACAAATCCAAGGACAGCAGCAGCAAGCAGGGTCTGTGCCCAGCCCCCAGGTCATCAGAACCAGCTCAGCGCCCTTCCTGCACACTGCCTTGCCATGGCTGAAGCTGAGAGGTTGTTCCTGGTAAATTCTGGTGGCCGCTTTGTGCTAGTCTTCCTTGCATCTCGAATCCCACTTCTGCCCAGGATGCTGGGACTGGTGATGCTGCTTGCAGTGTGGTGTAGTTTATCTCCCCACTCACAGCCACGAGCTCCATAGCTTTTAGGGGCAGCCTGGCTCTGCTCGGTGTTGGGTCACACACACCGCACTCCCTACATAAGCCAGAGCCCAACGTCCCAGAGGCCATTCTGGGGGCCATGGGAAGCTGCAAAGGGAATTTTGAAAACCAATCACAGGAACAGGGGAGCAGGTGGGAGTAGCATGGGGAAGAGCAGGATGAAGACCGTCCACGGGGAAATTCCTCCAGGGCCTTGATGAAGAGGAGATGAGAGCTAGTGGTGAGAATAATGGCTGCCACTGTTTCTCGAGAAGCTGTCTCATGGAGTGTTTTCCAGTGCCTGCATCTCATGCGTGCATTTTCATGTGCATCATTTCCCATCCTCACAGCCTCCGTGTGGAGGTGCTGACGTGATCCCTCCTTATACACAGAGAACTTGGTCACAGGAGCCCCAACTCAAGATTGACAGAAAGAAGATGGAAATCTGGCTTTTCTTTTTGTCCAAAACACCCATCCTCCTTCCTAACTCTGCTCTCCAGGAGGCTGTGCTCTGGGTGGCTGCTGTCTTCATCTGTTTGTCAGACGATAAGGTCCTGAGTTAGAGCCACACCATACCAATGAAGGAAAGCCAGAAATACAAGCTATCGCTCAAAGGAAGACAGACCTAAGAAAAAGTATCCAGATCATTCTAAGTGGTCCGTTGTGGTGATGAAGACGAATGGAAACAGGCAGGAAGGAAGTGGACAAACGGGAAATAAGTGTCACGAGCCTTGAGTGTATTCAACTGCAGCCACCTGGGGCCGTCTTGATAGCCATACCCAGGAGCTGGTGGCCAATGTGGGGCTGTCCTTAGGGTGCTGATTTGGAGGAAGACCACCTTCTGGCAGTAAGAGTTGAGCTTTGGTATTGGACATGAGGCAGTTCATGTCTCTGACCCACCATCTATTGACCATGTGCCCTTGGATGAGTCACTCAGTGTCCTGCACCCTGATACCCTCAATCAGAATTGGTCATCATGTGACAAGTGCATCAACAGAATTGGTCATCTGGACACAGAATGGGTCAGAATTGGTCATCACGTGACAAGTGCATCAACAGAATTGGTCATCTGGACACAGAATTGGTCAGAATTGGTCATCATGTGACAAGTGCATCAACAGAATTGGTCATCTGGACACAGCATTGGTCAGAATTGGTCATCACATGACAGGTGCATCAACAGGGTTATCTTGGAGCCTCTTGAGGAAGGATAAGGAACTCAGGACCCAGTATATTTGCCAAGGCTGTGAGACAAGGTGGTGGCGGGGAGGGGAGAAATTGGAGTCAAGCAATGGGGAGGGAAAGCATCTCGGGGAGAGAGGTGGGATGCCCAGCATAATGCAAACGGGACGGACTCCACAGTTTCTCATCCCATCTCACCATGTGTTGAAAGGGAGGTTCCCCAGGGTGTCGCAATCACAGTGCAGGCCAGCTGTCCTTTAATGAAAGTGTATCCTTCTTGTCCTTCCATCTGCTACTCCAGACCCCATGTCACCCAGAAAGCCCACAGCCCAAACAGGAAGTCCAGTTGTTAATGGTTTAATAGGCTTTAACTTATGGGCTCAGAATCTAGTACCTGCCTGGGCTATCTAAGGTCACCTTAGATCTGAGAAACCCAGGTGCAGTTTCAGCCCTGTCTTTTGACAGAATCTGAGTTACTGGTATTGAGGGCAGTGAGGTTAACCTTCCATTCATCAAAGAGTTTTCTGGCTCACCGAAGGTGGTGATGTTCCCGGCTCACAAAAATAAGCCCAGGCAGAACTGTGCCTTTTCCCTACAGAGTCCACGGTTGCCCACAGTTGACAAGGACGGGGGAGGCCAGCATGTGTGTGCATGTGTGTGAGAGATTGTGTGTGTGTGTGTGTGTGTGTGCGCGCGCTCACACACTTCAGACTTACCTGGAAAGCTGTGATCCATTTCTCACGCAGAGATGTCTTTGCTTGCTGCGGAAATGGTACTCATCCTTTTCCAGCCCCCACTAAGAAGCTCATCATTTATATATATTTCTGTGAGTTAGGCCACAGTAGCCTGCACAACTGTAGGCCACAGCAAGGGGTTCTCGAGCAACATGATGAAGTCAGGCTGGGAAGAAGCATCAGGGAGCTTGTAGGAATTTATTTGGATGCCGTTTGGGGAGTGAAAGAGACTTTACCTCTTCATTCCTTCCTCCCTTTCCACCTCCCTTTCGTTCTCATTTTCCTCCATCCCCTCCATGTTTACTTTTCTGTCCTCAGCGTGAGCGCAGGGCACAGGCGGAGCTCAGTAAATGTCCCTTGGACAAATGGTGGAATGGGATGTGCGACTCCCTTCGCCACTCCCCTGGTCTCTGCCTCCTCAGCACCAACACTCATACCCTCTCGGGCAGACCAAGCTTTCCCGCCCTTCACACTGGCTGCCCCCCTCTCTGGACTGTCCCCTCCGCTGTGGCCCCTATTGCCAGCTGACCTGCTGACTCCCTCCGTATTTCAGGACTGGCTGAGAGTCCTGTCTTAGAAACACCTCTGTGTCTCTACCTGGCCAGCGAGGTCCTTTTCCTCCATGGTCCTCTTACAACTTGGTCCGGTTCATCCGGGGACTAAACTTTGACCATTGGCTCCTCAGTGCTGACAGCCTTCCCCAGTCTGAGGTCCCGAGTCCAGGGGTCTGTCACCGTGCAGGAGACTGTGAAGCCAGGCTGGTGGCAGACCCTGTAGCACAGGTATCAGTGGTGCCCTCGCCCTCTGCTCCAGCTTCTTCAGCTGTAAATGGGCGCCTAAAATACCAACCTCATATGATACTGTGGGCATTAAATGAGTGCAAACGTGGGCAATGCTCGGACAGTGACTAACGTGTTTAAATGCCATGGAAATGGCAGCTATTCCCAGGGACTGCATTGTCAAAGGCAGATATGTAAAACATGTACAGGGAAAGAATAAGGCAAATTGAGATGATCCAGCCCTTCACCTGTGCCCAGCAAGACCACATTTTCTCACGTGGACAACCTGGCTGGGATTCCAGATTGGAGCTGACACCGCGAGCAGCGGATGCCAACATGTCTACTTTGTGTGCAGTGCTGACTAAACTTCCGAGGGACGGGTTCTTTTGTGGGTCTATTTCAATGCCAAAGGACTTGGCAGGATTGAAAAGTTAATTAAGAACAATTTACATTTCTTTCCTGGAAGTCAATGCAAGGTAAAACTGGACCCAATAAAGAGAAGTCGGGTTGCTCAGATTAAATGAAAAATGCGATGATGATATTGCCCCCATTTGTCATTTTTTAGAAATCCCTAAAAATGGAACAAAGACAGCTATGACAGAAGTGGAAAATATTAAATTTAAGGTTGTTTATCCTGGGTGTCCTCATCACTGTAAATATGTATTTTAAAAGACATAATTTTGGCTCTTAACCCAGTTTGAAGAGTCAAGGTGGAAAAAAAAAATCCAAAACATGATAAAATTAAATTTTAAAAAGGGCAATCAAAAGAAGGAAACCCTTGGGAGAAACATTTGTTGGTGTTTTTAATGTTTAAAATATAAAATATACCTTCAACTGCCAAGAAGTCAGTAGCTATAATAATATGTAACTTTCCCGATGGGGGATTTCAGTGTTTAAATCTACTTGGTAGGCTGGCAGGGCTCCATTTATTATGTTGGGGCATTCCTAAGTAGGGTCCCTAGATCAGAGACTGGGGACCCCTGTTACTACACCTGTACACTGTGGGGCATTCAGGCAAATTGCTTTGGACAATATTAAGGTAACCTGGAATCGCCCCAAATTTGCATCAAGTCATGCATTTGCTGCCTACCAGTCACATGCTACTGAAATTATCTAACTCTTTGAAGTCACCTGTGATGCCACGGTGGGTGACACCCATTGTCCCAAGTACCATGCTGACCACAGTGGCAGATTAGCAGAAAATTCTCAATGGCAGATCCATTGATTAGCTTTGTTGGCATAACCAGTATGTTGCAGTGACTTCTATACATTTGTTTCCCTCTCTTGTGCTACTTCCCTGTGCTGGACAAAAACACTTTTTGCACATTTTGTTACTGGCTGCGATAAGCTCTAGTTTTTTTTTTTTTTCTTTTTTTTTTTCATAGCCCCAAGCCAACCATCCCCTTTATTTTGGCCATGATGTCAGCTGGCCACCAAGACAACTGCCACTCTGCGCACAGGGGACCTGACTTTGTTTCTTTAAAGCATCCCAGCTGCTTTACAAACGAGAGCAGCCAGCTATGGTACAATGAATCATCTGGTCTCCAGTCCTTCTCGCCCTGACTCCCAGTGACAAGGAATCTGCAGAGCTGGTCAATTATATCGATCTCTCATACATGAAATACGTTTTACAGACTTCCCTGTGGAGGACCAATCTGTGCACTTACTGTGACCATAATGAAACGAGGAGTTAAAGACGTAGACACTTAATATGCACCACTTTAACAAATGTGATAACTTCAAAAACCGGTGAATTACCAATCTCCGTGGCAAAAGCCTCCCTAGTTACTATTGAGGAAAATTAGTACCCATTTAACTGTCACCCAAATTGGGAAAAATATATAGCTTGAAAATTATTCTACAGATCCAAGGATTGGGCCTTAAACAGGGTATTAGGCTGTTACATTTTGACACATGGTTAAATTGTTGTGTTTATGGCTCTTCGTTCCAATGATACTATTCAAACATAGATGAAAAAGACATCCTTCGATTCATTAATTTAAGTAGATAACAGATTGCTTTGCAGATCAAAAAGTACAGAAACTATATTCCGAAGGTTAATTTTAATTGAAATCCTTGGGGGAGAATCACTGATACCATAGAAAGTGTAGATAACTGAAATTGGCCTCTTTTTGGTTTGGGATAACTCTGAATTTCATTTTGCTCAGCAGCATAGTTCAATAAATAGAGTGGGTGCCTCATTGGTCATTTTAAGTTTTCTTCTATAGTCACATTGAAAGGAAAGAGGTGAAATCAATTTTAATAATCTATTTTAATTCCATCTCTGTGTGTGTGTGTGTGTGTGTATTCCCTACCTATCAATGCATTATCATTTCAAAAAAGTAATCACCGTGATCATCGTTAGGGATTTTTTTTATATGCTTTCCATGCTAAGTCTCTGAAAGCGCCCGTGTGTCTCGTGTTTACATAATCTCTCGATTTAGACGAGGCAGCTCTTAAATGCTGCCTAGCCGCAGTGGAAAATGCCCACCCGCTGGGCAGGGCTGCTCTGGGGTTCCACGCAAAGGAGCGGAAAGGACCGTTCGGGCGCGTCCGCCGCCTGTCCGTCATGGCCTTGCATGTGCGCACGCAGATCCTTCTCACGTCTGTGCAGCCACTCCACGCCTGGGATCTGCATGGGGCAGTCACGCAGGCTCTGCGAGGTGAAGTCATCGCCCCCGTGTCTTTGTGACTGGCAAAACTGGTGGCTGCACCGAGCCTTCGGATCGGATACAGTTGCTTGTGTAACACTGACATTGGAAGTTTCATTAGTGCTCTTCTGTGACCCAGGGAAAACTAGAAAGGGACATAAGAAAATATAAAAAGCAGGAATAAAAATGAATCCGAAGTGGAGCAAAACTGTTAAAGGAGGGGTAAGCCTAGGTGGGGGGTAAGTCACGTGTTGTCATGACACTTTACGAAATCTTTCCTGTGGGCAAAACTTTTGAGAAAAGAGCCCCAAAGACTTTTTTGCATGAATCTTCATGGTCCCAAGTCTACAAAGATGCCTTATATTTATATTTTTACTTACAATTTCCCGTATCATCTTCAAATGCATTTCCTGATTTAATCCTCCCAACAACACGTGGCAGCAGAGGGCGCTGTTCTAGTTTTATAATCAGGAACCTGAGACCTGTAGATACTGGTCTTAGGGCATGGAACTGGTCACGTGGCAGTGCTGTACTCGGTGGGTCCCACAGTCAGCTCCCTAATAACCGTGGGGACTTGATGCGTGCATGGAAGATAGCGTGGCCGGAAGTTAACCTTCACCTGCCGTCTCTCATAGCGTGCAGTGACGTGATAGCGTGCATGTTTTCTGGGCTCCACGGTGCGCCCCCAGCCTCCTGTCGTTTCCCATCACCACACATCAAATACTAGAGAGTTCTAAAGGGAAATATGGGAATGATGACGTCTCTTCAGGTCCCCTCCTGTATGAACTCCAGGAACAATTCCCGTGGAGACACTTGGTCACGGTGAGCTCTCCAGTCAACAGGACTGCTCTTGGAGAGGAAGTGACAGAGACATTTCTAAGTGGTTAGACATAGAAAGTCTGCAGAGCAAACTTCAGGTAGACGGACACGCCCTGTGTTGTCATGGCCTTGTAGCAAGACTTTCCTCGTGGAGGGACCTTTGGAAACAGACTCACGGAAAGCACGTGGTCTGCACGCCTGGATGTCTCCTAGGTCTACAGAGCGCGCCCTCGGTTCTGAGGGGACAGCTGTGATGAGGAGTGGGCACAGTCGCCACGCAGC
Source organism: Dasyprocta punctata (assembly GCA_004363535.1). Lineage (NCBI taxonomy): Eukaryota > Metazoa > Chordata > Mammalia > Rodentia > Dasyproctidae > Dasyprocta > Dasyprocta punctata. The sequence goes on from RJWM01003391.1 coordinate 48,905, forward strand.
GCAGGGCTTGCCTCTTTCGGCTTTTCAGTCTCAATATTCAATTGTTAAGTAGCAAAGGCAAGGGGCAGAGGTGCTCTGGCATGTGCCACAGTAATGTCTAGGTCAAGGTCCAGAGGTGCAGGAGGAGACGGGAGGCTGAGGTCATGATGCTTTTCTTTGCTAACTTCTCTATAGCAGCTCAGGGCTCTGCCTTATAGTTAGGATGAAGCCATGTCTTTTTAGTTTATGAATGACTAATATTCCATGCTCATTTTTGGAACTTTACAGATCAATAGACCTAAAAATAGGGAGCGAAATAATAGACCCACAAATCTCTTGGCAATTCTTAGTCTAGCGGAGGTGGGAAGTAGGAGGAGCTTAAATATCAGGAGCTCCCCTAGGACATGATAGATCTACAGATGTTCCAGGTCTGCTTATCTCCAAAGCGCTGGGAAGGCTTGAGACCATTTTCCAAGCAGAGGTTCCACATCAAGCTCCTGACCTTGGGGCCACCTTGGGTGGGGCAAGCTCACTGCTCAGACCCGCAGTGCGGGTCCTGGCCTTCGCTCTCCAGTCTCGCATAGTGCAGAGGAGGATTGGAGCCCTTCCCTGCCGCCGTCCCCTCCACCAGTCAGAGAAGGCGAGACCCGAACCCCACGAGGGGGCTTTTTCTTTCTCGGTTGGCTGCACAGTTTCCCCAACTGCCTGCTTTTTATGGAAATCGGGTGGTTCCTCTGATTTTCCAGCTTTCTGGAAGAAACAAAACAAAACAAAACAAAACAAAACACTTTTTTGACGAAAAGGCTGCACTATCAACCAAACCCTTCAACATGTCAGGCAAATTGGAGTTCTGGTGACAGCAACTTTTTACAACTTTTTTCTTTGGACAATATAAAGCTATAAACAATGGTAGTTCTCCAAGAGACTTCAGGAATGACTGAGAGAATAGCCAGGCTTTTTCCAAGGCCCACACATTTTCCTGTGCATCCTGTTTTTATTCATTATATGGATATAGATATAGATATAGATATAGATACCATATGTATTAGATAGAGATATAGATATATATGTTAACCCTCTGCAGTGAAAGGTAAGAACTAATCAAGATGCATTATTTTCTCTCCTACATTGTCCATTTTCATGAACCTGGGTTAAAGCAGATAACTGAGTTGTGGCTCCCTTTTCACTCCAAGTCCCTTACTCAATTTGCCCCTGGTTAGTGAAGCAGCGTCCTTATGAGCCTGGCCAGCAGGCTCATTTGCCTTGTTTCCTGTGATTTCCTTTCGCTGAGGACTTTGGATAGCATTTTCTTTCAAGGAGGGAAAGGAAGTAAGAAAGGAAATTCAGAAATTGAATCAGAAAAAAAGAAATGCAGACAAAATTCTCCCGATATTTTCTTAAATTCTGCATCATTGTTACAGTTTTGGTATTGTGCTGTTAGAAAAAGTAAGATTATGGTTTTGGCTGACTTGTTCATTATTGCAAATCTAGCACCTACAGTATCTGGCACTGAGTAATTTATTTAATGACTTGACAAAGGCTGCAGATGATGTTAACAATGAGAATCGTGGCCAACCTTTCTTTAGCTCCCACTCTGTGGCAGGGACCATTCTATGGTCTCATATTAAGTCATTTAATCAGCACAACATCCCAACAGATTAGGTACTGTTACCGTTATTTTACATGGGAATAGACATGGAGAAGATATGTGACCTGCCCAAGGTCATAGAACTAGAGTATTTTAGAGACATGATTTGTAGTCAGACTCTTTTAAAAAGCTGTTAGTGCGACATTTTATCCTTTTTGTCAAAATAGAGGAGTATGAGCTGAATACTATTATCACAATAGAGCAGGCTCAGACTGGTTGAATACCTGCCTCCGGAAGGCTTATGAAGTAATCTGTGTCAGCCTGGAGAACGGTTTCTGTGTGCAATCCGTGGAACAAACTGGGCTCTTTCTTCCCTGCGAGATGAAGATGTGAAGATGTGTTCATGTGTAGGTTTCGTGGCTCTGGGACCCCTGTATGATATAACTGAGTCTCAAAAAGAAACAAGCGCTATAAGAACAGACTAGCACTAACAAGATAATATTGACTGGCTGTACAATGAAGCCCATAAATGGCAGGGTTCCTGGTAAGCAGAATGAAGGAGATGCAAAAGATTGGAATAAAGAATTCATATTTACAGATCCTCCTCCAACTCCTTCTCTACAGGTATCTGCTCCTTTTGCTACTCTAGTTACTCATCCTTCAGTTATTGCTCATCAACTTGAGCCACGATTTTAAGACTTTTTCCATTTACCTTAAAAGCATTAAACCTTACCCAAGTACCCTGTGCCCACAGTATTTTGTCTTTATCTGCAAAGCAAAAATCAAGCCCATGCCTTCCACCCTGAGCTTTCTCAGTACTTTCTCCCATTGTCTCCTGCTTCTGTTCCTTCCTTCCTTCTCAAGACAGACCAGCTCTCCCTTCTATTCTTGACGTCTTCCATTGTTTGTCTCCTGGAGCTGCTCCTTCCTGCCTCTCTTTTCAGTAGGTACATCTTCAGTGGTTCTGTCCCCTCTGAATCCTCTGCTGTACTTTCCAACACGCCCCGATCTGCCCACACTGAAGTAAGTTCCCATAGCACCCTTTACCTTCATCTCTCTGCCCTTCCCTCCGCAGGTCTTCCGGAAGGCAACCTCCACTCCACACTGCATCGCTGCTCCCCAACCTTCATTCTCAAAACCGGGGCTCCTTCCTTCAGCACTGGGCTGAAATTTCTCTCTTTTAAAAGGCATGGAAACCAAACAACTGATTTCTTTACCTTTTTCTTAGTGCCATGCCTATTTGAATTCTGCGAAGGATTAGCCAATTTATTTTTAACCTTTAATTTTTATTTTATTGAGGTAGAATTCATATAACACCAAGTTGACTATTTTAAACGAATATTTCAGTGGCACTTACTGCATTTGCAATGTTGTGCAGCCACCACTTCCATCTAGTTCCAAAATATTTTCATCGCCCCCAAAGGAATCCCCACATCTACTGAGGATTTGCTCCTCCCTCCCCCGTCTCCAAGCCTCTGGCAACTATCAATCTGTATTTTGCCTCTAGGAATCACTGGTTTTGTATATTTTGGACATGTTGACTCATACGATCCATGGTCTTCTGTGACCGACTTCTACTTCGCATAATGTTTTGAGGTTCATCTGCACTGTGACATGCATGGGCCAGCATTTCCTCTCAGTGCTCAGTAATATCACATCATATCTGCAGATGGCAATTGGTTCACCTGTCTGTGTGTTGATGGCCATTTGGGCTGTCCTGACCTTTCGTCTGTCGTGAGCAGTGCTGCTGTGTGCTTGTGTGTGCATTGGTTTGTGAGCGTACTCACTTTTGCCCTTTTGGGGTTTATACCTAGGCATGGAATCGCTGGTTCATATGGTGGTTCTATGGTTAACTTTTAGAGAAACTACTACACTGATTTTACATTCCTGCCAGAGCATCTGGCAGTTTTGCTCTGTAAAATGCTCTCCCCTGGGCCTTCTAAGATATGACACTATATCTGTCCCCCACTTTTATGTGTGTGGCTGCCCCTTATGTGTCACCTCCTCAGCTCTTCTGATTTCTGCTGCCACTGAAGTTCCCATCAATGTGCTGTCTTAATTTCCCTCTGCTCTTTTTTACCTTCTGCAAAAATATCACCCAACATGGTGGCTTTATCTCCTTTCTAGAATATCTCCAGACTCATGACTGCATATCTGACTTTAAATCCTCCATGCCCAGCTGCTCGCAGGGGGTCTCCACCTCTTGCAGTAGTGGCACAGTGTCCATACAGGTCTTAGTTCCTTTTGTCTTTGCTGAGATAAAATACCCAACACCCAGTGTGAAGGAGGAGGAAGGTTTGTTTAGCTCACAGTTTGTAGAGGTTTCAGTCTGTAATCAGCTGCCTCCAAGGCAGGGTGACACATGGCAGCGGGACAACAGTGCATGAGGTGGAAGACAGCAAAAGTAACAAGAGAGCAGAAGACAAGCCTCTTCCTGACCCTCGTATTGCATGTAGTCTACTGGGATTCGGGCAGTGCCCGTCTGATCAGTAGACTGATCCAGCAATCACCTACCCTTAATGCCTGCACTCTTAATCCCAGCTTTACACTACAGATCAATCACACAATTTAAATTCAGCCACCTCCCAAAAAACTGTGTGAGGCTTTGGGGGGCATCTAGGCACAAACCATAATGGCACACTAGCAGTCATCTTCCTGGGCACTCTCTTTCTTGCCATGGCACCTTGTTTCCCAGCACCCAAGCCCCTCACCTTGGATTGCCTTTGGCCCCTCACTGCCTGAGAGGTCTGTAGCACTTCTTTTGGTGGTGGCGATATTGGGGATGGAACCCAGGACCTCATGCATGGTGGGCAGGTGCTCTGTGACCGAACTGCATCCCCGGGCCTCAGGGGTGCTTTTTATCTTTCACTCTGTCCATAAAGTACTCATAACTGATTCAGGCCTCGCTTTCTCCTTTCCAGGCGTGACAGAATCTGTCTTACGTCTGGCCTGCTCTGTTTGCATGCAATCCAAACCACACATCGACTACTGTTGAACTGACTTCCCAGAAGACACCTGGGATCAGTTCATGTGCTATCAACCTTCCTATGCCTCCTCAGCAGCATTCAAATGTACCCTCAAATGCATTGTCGTGTTCACCTCTCATTGGTCCCCATCACTCATGTGATTTTCAAAAAAGCTGCCCGTCCTCCACATACATTCAAAATGATGTGGACCAGGGTTCATCTCTGCCTCAGAGACGGTGTAGATGGGCTCAAGGGGCTTGCAAGAATGAGCATCAGAGTAGTAACTGTGACGTTAACAGAATGACCAACTCTTGACTTGCTATTTAATAACATGTATTTTTAGCCAAACAAATACTGTACGCCAATAGTTGAACTATTGCTATGGATTTCTTTCTTTCCCTTTTGTTTTTGAAATTTTATTAATCTTGGTGTAAACAATGTTACAGAAACAGGAGATACTTGCAAGTTTTACCAGTTACATGATTTAAATGACCGAGTCCAGAAGCCTGTAGTATGATGAGCATTTCATGAAGACGCTTTGAATCCTCTGTAAATGTGCTAGGTCTCTACTTAGAGAAGAACCTCTTGACAAATCTGTGCTTATTAACCAAACACCCAGATCCAAACCTCATTCCACACACTCCCAGATGTGGCTGTCGAAATAGCTTGCAGTACCTGTCACTTTATTTATTGTCCCACTACGGATGACGCATTCAAATCCCTGTGGGGAAACTAAGACCAAAAATGTGATTGTTTCCCTTGAGTGATAAAGCCCTTTTTTCTAGGAATTCTATGTTTACTTGATTTATTTGACTCTGGCTTCTTTGACCAGCCATCTAAATTTATTTTTGTAGGAAGGTTAATTTTGTCTTTGTTGGTGCTAATGCACTCCTGGAGTATAGAAATGAAAATAATTCAGATATTGTAAGGGAATGAAAAGGGTTAGATAAATTAGAAGCATGAATAAGTTATGGAGACATAATTCAAGCGGATAACTATATCATGCATTCTCGGCTTGTTTCATGAAAGATCCATATGCCGAGTCCATACAAGTTAATGTTTATTGCTAGAAACCTTTACCAAATGAGCAAGAAGTAGTAAATGCTCATTATCCTCTCAGAGAGCCTTAATGATACATTATTTTCTGTTATAAAACTTCAAGGTTTCTGAATGCATTGTTATAAATCCAAACAGTCAACATTTCTTTGGTAGGAAAAAGCACAGCATCCTATTGAAATAAGATGTAAGATTAACAATTCAGGGCCATATATCTCCATCTTTCCCTGAATTCTACCATACATGGCAGAAAATCGCAATCCATATTTTTCTAGAAAATATGCTATGAAGACCCATAAAACATTTAAGAATATTTAGAAAAGCAAAAATGGAACTTTCAGAAATAAAATCTTAAAATAGAAAAGACAGACCATCACCAATGATTAATAAAATAGATACTTTATGAGATAGTATTGGGAGAATGTCTTGGTTACTTTTCTCTCATTGCTGGGACTAAACATCTGACACCCAGTGAAGGAAGGAAAGGTTTATTTAGCTCCTTGTTTGTGGAGGTTTCAGTCCAAAGTCAGCTGGCTCCAAGGCAGGGTGGCATGGCATAGGGGCAACTCTTCAAAGCAGCAGTCAGAGAAATCAGTCAGAGCAAAAGAGGGGAAGAGCAAGCCTCTTTTTCTCCTTTATAATGTATGCAGGCGACCCCCCCACTCCCTCACCTCCTGTTGGGAGTGTAGCACTCATAAAATCTCTGTGCCCTCCTCTTGCACAGGTTGAGGATATTTACAAAGTAGAAATCCCTGCTGAGTCTCTCTGTCAAACTTCTAAACTTCTCAAGTTGACACAATGTATCAACTATAACAGAGAAGTAAATGGGTCATATAGATTGGGCCAACATGTAAAGATACCCTGGTGATTCTTTCCATGTAAGAAGATAGTGGAAGAGGCAATAAAGGGGGGCATTTTATACATCAGTCACTGGAGTCAAATTTCCTGGGTTTAAATTCCAGCTCTGGAATTCATTAATCTTCTGACATAGGACAAATTCTTTTGATTTTTTTGAGACATAATTTTTTGTGAGTAAAATGGGAATAAATATAATACTTATCTCTTAAGAATGATATTAATATTGGATGAGAGAAAGTATGAGACAGTCTTAGTGCCCAGGACATAGAACTGAAAGATGTTGTTCAGTGAAGACAGTATGTGCCATGGTGGAATCTGTCTTCCTGTGGTATTGATAGCTAAAATTCCAAGGGCCACACACTTCTAACTCTGACACTAACAGTGTGGAAGCTCAAGCATAATTCAGGGTCTCAGCAAGTGACATGAGGACTCAGTTTCTTTTCTCCATTTTTTTACATTGTATGCATTTTCATGTTTCTTTATTCTTTCTCCTTGTTACCCAGAGACACATTCATTAGGATATACAGACAAGATCCGTTTATAGTGAGTTAATTTGCACAGGTAAAGTGATATAAAGAGAAATACATGAGAACTCAGGAATATAAATGGATGCATACTCCAGTTAGAGCAAAAGTCATCAGGCTGGATTTTAAAACAACAGCTATAGATTGCCTAATATACATATACTTTAAATGTCAAGTGCAGATTAAAAAGTAAAGAAATTAAAGGAATATATTGCATAAATATTAACCAGAGGTCAGTTGATAAGACTATCCTAATAGAGTAAATAGGCTTCAAGGAAAGAATAATTACTATAGATTACTATAGATACAGAAGAATAGGAAATGGGAGATAGGTCTTTCTCAAATGAGAAGAGGATTAAGACATGGATGAAGGGGAGGGAAGGGGTAAAACCATTAAGATATGTTGTGTACATGTACCAACTTCCCACAAGGAATCCTCTAACAATATAAAATCACAGTGTACCAAAAACGACAAAAGAAGAAGTAGAAAACACGCATAATCCTACATCTACTAAATCCAAACCCAGCAGCCTAAGAACAGCCCAGACCAGGTGACATCATGATACATTTTGAAAGAAGACACTATGAAACTTTTAAGGAAGAAACTTCAATCTTACACAAAACAGAAACAGTAATTCTCTTTCCAATTTACCTTTTGTAAGGTCAGCATAACCTTTATCACAGTAGAGCTGACACGAATACTGAAAGAAAGAGAAATTACAGACTGGTATCTTATAAGCATATAAGAGAGGAGGACTAAATTAGACTTCAATGAAAATGAAAACCTGTTCTTACCAAAACACCATTGAGAAAATGAAAGGCAGGCAGCAGATTGGCAAAAATACTTGTAATGTACGTGCCTCTTATGGGGCATTTATCCAGGACCCATTAATAACTCTTGCAAACCTGTAACAGAATGGTAGGTAAGTCACAAAAAACAAGAAAAGGTTTTAACAGGTCTTTTACAAAGTAGGATGTCTAAATGACTACTAAATATTTAAAAAGCTTTTGTTCTTTATTTTATTAGTGCATATTAGTTATACAGAAGAGAGGACTATTCTGGCATAATTAAATATACATATAACATACTTTGGCTATTTTCACCCACTATTATTCCCTGCTCTTTTCCTTCTCCCTCCTGCTAACCGTATCCCTCTTCTCTAACCGTCTCCCTACGACTTTCCCCTATAAAATGGCTTTTAACATCATTAATCCTTGAGGGAGTACAAAGTAAACCATAAAGAGATTACAGAGAGATGCTATTTCACACACACACACACATGCACACACATGCTCACACGCTAAGAAGACTGAGGAAAACAATCTAACCAACACCAAGCCTTGGCCCAGTTGTGTGGTGGTCAAACTCACACTGTGAAGCTGAGCATTCAGTGACCTAGAAATTCTACTTCGAGATCTAGACTTGAAATAACTGATTATGTCTTTCACGAGAAGACAACTGAATGTTCAGAAGAACACTATGATAACAGTCAAAAGCTGGAAACAACTCAACAGCCCAACAAGAGATGAAAAAAATACATCAGATGAATACTATGTGTCAGTGAAAAAGAATTTATTATACTCCAGATCAGGGTTGAATTTAAGACATAACATTGCATGAAAGAGGCAAGATAAGAAGGAGACCATGGATAGAATTAACTTCTGGTAATTCCTGGAAACCATAACTGTGATTACCTTTGGAAGGATTAAGACTAAAGGCATCTAAGGGACGTTTCTGGGATGACACCAGTGTTGTTGGTCTCCATCTCCATAGTGGTGACAAATGTATGTTCATTGTAAAAAAATTCATCAAACTGCAGTTCAATATGTGAATGTTATACATTATCCTTGTTTTCTTCAGGACTGGGCATCAAACCTAGGGCCTTCAAACCGAGCTACATATGTATTTATTTAGCCCATGCCACGATCCCTGTGATATATTTTAAAAAGATAAAACTAAATACATGAAACATAGTTATCAGATTACTTTTCCTTTTGATGAGTTGGCAAGCATTTCCTACTGCTATTCCCGGATGGAAAAAAAAAAAAACACACAAAACATGCACTCATTGCCAGGGCCATAGTCCTGGGTCCTTAGCCTGACAGGCAGAGCCCTTCCCAACCAGTCCAGCTTTCCTCGCCCACCACTTCTGGTGTGCTCTGGCCTAGGGAGTCTTGAGACCCAGCAGTGCTGATTTGAAGCCTCCTGGGGTAAGACTGCTTCTTGGCACAGAGATGGGCAGCATAGGAGCAGACAGAGCATGAGTGAAGCAGGCCAGTTCTTAGGTACCACAGAGAAGGGCACATGCTAATGCTGGAGCTTGGGCAGGGCTTCCCTGATGGTAATGAGAGCACACACTGCTGACTTTAGACACATTAAAGTGGGGTAGGTGATATGACATGTTGTAGCTAAGTGCTGTGTTAGGCTGAAGGTGTGACTTTGGTCTCTCTCCCTGGAGAGAGGAGATGCCAGTGTACTCTGAACACTTTCTTTTCTTTATTTTGCTGTGTGTTGTGGGAAAGCTCAGTTTCACTTCTTGCATCAAATGCAAAGGCCTGGATGACAGAGTCTCTGCTTGATTCAAGTGGGGGTTTTGCTATATGTCATTGGCTCATTCTTTCTGAAAAATATTTGTTCTTCCTTGATGGTTTCTGTCTCTGTACTTGGGCCTAGGCATCCAAACACCCCTTCATCTTCCCCAGCACACGTGTTCTGGAGACCTCCTGATTGCAGGGTGCTGCGTGTTCTGACCAGGCTTTCATCAGCATTCTAGCCATGGTGCTGAGGATGGCTGAGTGGACACAGCCTGGGCCTCGGGCACTGGGCTTCTCTCCCGAGTGCTCCTGACCACACAGTGAGAAAATGGCGATGATGTTTCCATAGCGATCGTCTGCTGCCGTGTGTGTCTCCTGCCAAAATGGAACTGGACATGTAGGATAGAGAAGTCATTTTCTCCTGTAGCACATTATAACCTAGAAAGTGAAGTCAGCATCTGGGATAGTTCTAAAAACAAATGTGCAGTCTGAGAAAAAGAATTACGACTGCTACCAGCTGACCTCACACAAACTGCCTGGTGATGAGATTATCTCTCTTCTAGGACTCGTTCATGGCCTTCAAGGATATTTTCTTGCTTCGCTTTGCTTTTTTTCTTCCCTACCTGATGGGATCTGTTGCTCTGGGCTAATCCATTTTAATGCAAAGATGGATGTACTGGTTGTAGTGCATCTGCCTCAACTAGAGTTCCATGGAGAGCAGAGCCCAAAACAAAGCTTTGGTGCTGGCGCTTTCTCAGAGATGTAGTCCTTGCAAGCAGGAATAAAAAGGGAGAGGGAACCAGGAAATGAGCAAAAACCATTTAGAATTATTCCAATTTTCTTTAGGGTTTTTATCATGAATGGGTGTTGGGCTTTGTCAAATGCTTTTTCTGTGTCTGTTGAGATGTCCTGTGGCTTTTATCCTTGGTTCTGTTAATGTAGTGTATTATTGAATTGCATGTATCGACAAATTCCTGCATCCCTGGAATCAATCCTACTTGGTCATGGTGTACAATCACCTAGATGATTTGCTGTGGTCTGTTTGCCAGTACCTTATTGGGGATTTTTGTATCTATATTCATCAAAGAGATTGGTCTGTAGTTCTCTATTTTGGTTGGGTTTTTCTCTGGACCAACCTTCTCTGGTTTTAGTATCAGGGTAATGCTTACTTCCAGCAATGACTTTGGGAGTATTGCTTCCCTTGCAATTTCAACTACTCAGACAAAGGACTAATATCTAGACTATATAAAGAACTGAAAAAAATCTGACCCCCCAAATTTAAAGACCCAATAGCTCTGAAAACACTAGCCAGAGCAGTTATATGAGAAAAATAAAAAGAATAAAAACAGAAAAGGAAGAAGTCAAATTATCTTTACTTGTAGGTGACCTGATACTCTACAAAGAAGACCCCCAAAACTCCACCAAAAGATTTTTACATTTAATAACCAAATTCAGTAACTTAGGTGGATACAAAGTTAATACTCAAAAACCAATAGCATTCTTGCACACAAATAAACTCACCAAGAAAGAAGTTAGGGGAACAATGCCTTTCATAATAACATCCTAAAAATGAAATACCCAGGAATCAATCTAATAAAGGTAATAAAGACCTTTACATTGAAAACCACAGTGCTTTGAAAAATGAGATTGAAGAGTGTATCAGAAAATGGAAAAATATGCCGGGCGTGGTGGCGCACGCCTTTAATCCCAGCACTCGGGAGGCTGAGGTAGGTGGAGCGTTGTGAGTTCAAGGCCTGCTTGGGCTACAACGCGAGCGCAAGGCTGGCCTGAGCTACATAGTGCGACCCTGCCTCAAAAAACCAGGGCTGGGAGTTTGGCTCAGTGGCTTAAGCGCCTGCCCTGGCAGGTGTGAGGCTGTGAGTTCGATCCCCGGTGCCACAAAAAAAAAAAAAAAAAAAAAAAAAAAAAAAAAAAAAAAGGAAAAATATTGCTTGTTCTTGGATAGGAAGAACCAATATAGTTAAAATGGCCATACTTCCAAAATTGTCATACAGATTTAATGCAATCCTCATCAAAATATCAGTAGTATATTTCACAGAATCATAGAAAATAATCCTAAAATTCTTTTGGCACCAAAAGAGACCTAGAATAGCAAAAGCAATGCTGGGCAACAAAGGCAAGGCTGGAAGCACCACAATCCCTGACTTTAAATCATACTACAAAGCTACTGTGATATAAACAGCATGGTACTGGGGGAAAAAAACAGACCCAAAGATTAATGGAACAGATTAAAACATGCAGAAACAACTCAAAACACATTCAACAGTTCTGTCTTTGAAAGGGTGGCCAAACATCTTCACCGCAAGAAAGATAGTCTCTTTAATAAATAGTGTTAGAAAACTGGCTTTCCATATCCCAGAGATTGAAATTAGAGCCATGTCTTTCATAATGCACTCAACTAAAATCAAATTTGGTCAAAGATCTAAATATTGAAATGGAAACACTAAATTCTGCTTGAGGATAGAATATGAAGAACTCTTGAAGACATAGATGTAGGCAAAGACTTCATCAACAAAACCCCAGTTACACCAGAAATACCTCAAAGAATCAACAACTGGGATCTCATCTTATTAAAGGGCTTTTGCACAGCAAGAAAAAGTACCAACAGAGTGCAGAGACAACCCACAGAATGGAAAAAATTTTGCCAACTGTTCCACAGACAAAGGATTAATATCTAGAATACATAAAGAACTAAAAAATCAAATTTAAAGACCCAATTAAAAAATGGACATCTGAAAAGAATAGATACTTCTCAGATAAAGAAGTAGAAACAGCAAATAAATATATGAGAAAATATTCAGCATCGCTGATCATTTGAGAGATGCACATTAAAATGACACTGAGATTCCATCTCTTTCCAAAAAGGAGAACCATCATCAAGAACTCAACCAGTAGTAAATACTGGCAAGGCTGTCAGGGAAGGGGAACCCTCTCCACTGTCGGTGGGAATGTAAATTGGTGCAAAAACTGGAAATCAGTGTGGAGAGTCCTTAAAAAACTAAAACTAGGGATTCCATTTAATCCAGCTATTCCCTTTCTAGTTGTCTTCCTGTAAGAGTTAAAAGCATCATACCATGGTGATATGTACACACCCATGTTTATACCAGCACAATTTCTAATAGTTAAGTCTTGGAAACAGCCCACGTGCCCATCAACAGATGCATGGACAAAGAAAATGTGGTATTTATGTAATATGGAGTACTGCGCTGTCATAAAGATGGATAAACTTGAGACCTTTTTAGGTAAATGGATATAACTTGAGAGTACAATTTTAACTGAAATGAATCAGACACACAAGTTTAAATATTGCGTTGTTTCTCTTGTATTAGAAACACAAAGGGTAAATAAGGAACAAAATAGAGGATAGGTATTGGGAAGATACTCAGCTTCAAATGGGAAGGGAAATGGAGGAGAAGAGAGAACGGAAGGAAGGGAAAAGGGATAAAAAGGAGGAGAGAGGGAATAATGGAAACAAACCTTTCCTACTGAAGGGAGAGGAGGGGAATGGGGAAAAAGGAAGAATTAATTATGTACAGGTAAAAATTCCCCAAGATAGATATGATCATTATATATGCCAAGCATGAACTAATAATTTTTTTTAAAAAGCCAGTGAGAAAATATGTATGACTGAGGGTTCCGTCTGCAGAGGGATGAATTTCTTCAGTTCTACCAGGTCCTTGAAAAGCCTGGGGAATGCTTCTCAGAGTGACCTCCCTGGAAGACAGAAGGGTAGCAGCTTTAGTGACAGCTCTCCATTCCCCGAGAGTGGAGAGGTATCTCAGGGCATGTTCTACCCGGGCTAGGGCAAGGTCCAGGGCACAAAGGCCTACAGCCAGGTAAGCCTGGGAGGACCAGGTAAACATGCACTCACGAAGAACTGTGCAGCACAGCTGCTGCTGAAATCAGAGGTGGCTGACAGGATGTAGCACGGGCAGCTGGGCGACTGAGAAGCTGCCACGACCCGGGGCATCCAGGAGCCCACATCACCAGAGAGCCTCAGGGCATTTCTCGGACAAGGCACAGGGTTGTTTGCTCACCAATGTGGCTTGAGCCAGGCTGCTCCAAAACGAATGAGGGGACCTCTGAGGACCGACTCTCCAGACCCATAACCCCACTGCACCTTCAGCAGAGCTTGGGAACAGGGATGCTCAGCTTTTGCGGAGTGAGCAGGTACGTAATTCACTTGGGCCTTTTTTATTTTGCCATCTTTCTGAGTACAAGATGTGTGTCCTTCAAAACCAAGAGAGCCATGGCTTCAGAATTCCTCCCAAGTACTCTACAACCTGGTTTCCTGTTCTCTCAGTCCCTTTAACAAGCCATATTTTCATAAATGAGAGATAAAAACTGGTTCTTTTTTCATAAATTTATTGGACTGAATCAAAGAAAACTGTTCCATCTACACAGTCAGTCCATCTAAAAATATGTGATCTGTCACTGAATGTATGACTCTTCCTTCTTGAAAAACTTGCAGTTCTACTAAGACCCAAAACTGACTGGAATTATGAATAGCAGACTCCCTAAAAAAAGAGGAGGAGTGAGAGGGAGGGGAGGTGTGGAGGGCATCTGTACATGTTCTGCGCCCTTGTCAGAGCCAGAAACCGTGTGCTGTCCCTCTGCTTGCCGTTCCAGTGTAGTCTAGTTCACAGAGAGACCATGGAGGCACAGGGAGGTCAAGTAACATAAATAGTGACTTAAAAATTGAATAAGTTAGAAAGCTGCCAGGGAGACAGAGTTTTGATTTGAGTCCAAAGCCTAGGGATGTAGTTCAGTGGTAAAATGCTTACCTACCGTGCACAAGCACCCGCGTTCAATTCCTGACACTGCAGGATAGATAGATAGGTAGATCGATAGATAGATAGATAGACAGACAGACAGACAGACAGACAGACAAGAAATTAAAACAAAACGATGCTGAGCTTGCACTCAAACCCCTTGCTGTGCTATCCTCACTTCACTATCAACACAAGCACCTCAAATCTCTGGGTCAAGACACTGGTTTGGATAAAATAATGAAATAGATAAAAATGCCTTATCTCATTCCTACTTCTGTATTCGCAGTCTGCTATGATTCCTTAGGTTCCAACTGGTTCACTGCCGTTCTCCCCTATGCCCCATGCAGGCTTCGCTTGCTTCTACTTAGCCTTCCCTTCATTTCCCCCTGCACTTCCTGTGTCATTGTCAGTTTCTCTCACCTGTGAGCAGTGTGATCCTGTCATCAAGGTCCTCATGCCAGGGGCCGATGCCTCTCCTTCCTAAACAGCCTGCAGAGATCCGGGCCCGTGGTGGGTGGATGCCCAATAACACTCCCTCGGAGGAATGAGTCCAGGAATAGTTGGTTGAACTCAAACATCTCTCTGTTTTATAGATGAGAAACCTAGTCTTGGTCTCTCTGATACCAGATTCTTCCCCAAAGTCACACAGAACAGGCAAAGAGGCCTGGAGGTAGAGCTCAGGTGGTTTTCAGGCACCCGATGGGTGGTACGTCTGGTAATTTCCCATTGTCATGAGGTCTTCCGAGATTATCCTGGAGGTGGCTGTCAGGGTGAGCCACTGAGGCTGCACATCAGGGCAGCGAAGGGGCTACTCTAAGATGTGTGCGTTTTGTGTGTTCCTTCAGTCACACGAAGCCCCGGAATCGCAGCTCATGCAAATCTTTCCGAAGTGCTTTCCCATTGAGCTTCTCCCTGTGGCAACCCCCAAAATACAGTGCGATGAGAAACTATCAGATCCAACCCACAGCTCCTCCTGCACACCCACTGTGGTGTGCTGGGAACTTGCCCTTCCACGGACTGACAGACCAGGATCCAAGGATCCAGGGCACCTGCCATAAAATTGACACCAATGCCTTGGTGTGACCGAATTCTCACCTCAGGTAAATAAACCCAG
Organism: Dasyprocta punctata; assembly: GCA_004363535.1. Classification (NCBI taxonomy): domain Eukaryota; kingdom Metazoa; phylum Chordata; class Mammalia; order Rodentia; family Dasyproctidae; genus Dasyprocta; species Dasyprocta punctata. Next base: position 64,318 of record RJWM01003391.1, read on the forward strand.
AGACCCCTAGTTATAAAGCCAGCTAAGCACTAACTAGCAATTGTAGATACAGTATATAAAACAAGTAGAAGAAAGGAGAATAAAAAAGCTCCACCCCTTGTGTGGCAACTATGAAAAATCTCTGTCGCACTGAATAGAGGGTGATTAGACTTCGGGTTTGTCGATGCATGTTTAATACCCAAGCTGACGCTGGCACTGAGGTGCCATATTTGGCCAGGAGATGGTTATCTGGGAGATGGCCCTCTTGGGAGGCTGAGGGTGCTGGGATTGGGTGCTGGAAGCCGAGGTAATGAGTCTGGGCAGGATGACAATTTCTAGAGAACAGGAAAATGAAGAAGGAGCTATTTTAGCTAAATGAATGGTATTGAGCTGGCTGGGGCTTTGCAACCAGATGGAGTTGAGAGGCTGCTCTCGGTCAGTGGATCGACATTTTCCTCTGGAGGGGCAGAGTCTGACCTAGAAATCATGCTGTTGAATATCTATCTTTTCCGAGTGTGTGGCTGTATAGTACCTCTTCACGGAAGCCTTCCCTTATCAGCTTACTTAAACTGGACCCACTCTGTTAATTTTCTGTCACTGCACATTGTGTTTGTGTGTGTGTGTGTGCACGTGCGTGCGTGTATGCTTGCATTTCTTTTCTCCACTCTTGGCTTTTGTCAAAATGTGTAATTTTTGAAATGCGCTATTTCTTTTCTAGCTTTCTTTCCATCTCCCATCCCCATCGGTTCCCTACTATGTCCTTAATATTAGCTTAGTGCCTGGCACATAAGCAGTGCACCATAAAGAGCTATTGAGTTAATAAGTACATTTCTAATTGAATACCAGTTAGGTCACAAGTGTCCATAAATGTCCAATGATTCTCGTGATGGCTGATGGCTGGGTTCCATGGATCAATAGAAAGAGTGACAGAGGATGGAGGGTCCGTTTTCTTCTCTCTGAAATGGAAAGCAAGGGAGTGACCCTCAGAATAAGGTAGGGTGTGCACGCTGGCTGCAGTGTGGTCAGTGGCTTGGAGCAGTCACCCGGTGGGAAAGAGGTGTTTCGCTTACCTAGTACTGTGCGACAAGCTATCTCAGACTTAGAGATTAGAACGATGGCTGTCCTATTTGGTCACACTTTTGTGGGTTAAGAATTCCAGCAGAGTGGAGCTCATTGCCCACTGTGTCTTTTACTCAGTTATTTTCATCTGACAATTTATCCAGTCTGGAAGGTTTCAGAAAGCATCACTCACGCATCTGGCATGTGTGTCTTTATTCCTGTGGCCGCTTTCCATATGCTCTCTTGGGCTTTCTCCTAGTGGACCAGATGTGCCGCATGGTAGTTGACTTCCAAAGGGAGCAGTCCAAGCATGTGAAGGCAGAGCTGTAGCTCTTTTATGGTTCAGCCCCGGAAGCTACACAGAATCACTTTCTCTATGTTCTGTGGGTCAAAAATCAGTCTAATCTCAATGTCAAGGAAAGAAGAAATGGACTCCATCTCTTGATAGGAAGATTAGTAAGGAATTACAGTCATTTTTTAACTCATCCCCAGGAAAGATCAATTAGGATATTGTCACAATAAATCCAGACTTAAGGTTGTGGCAGTGGAGGTGGGGAGAAGGGGTAGGCTGTGTAATCCGAGGAGGCGACTGGTAAGGTCATCTTGGGCACTTAGATGAAGGAAATGTCACTTATCTCTATTGGTTTCCTATTGCACTAGGAAAACCTATCACATTATTTATGGTCTAAGCAGTACAAACTTAAGTCTCTTACAGTTTTAGAGATCAGAATTTCGAAATGCCATCATGCTAAAACCAAGGGAAGCAAGACTACTTCCTCTTGGGAGGTCTACAAGAATTCCACTCCTTTCTTCTGGCTTCAAGATGCCATTCATGGTCTTTTCCTCCATCTGCAGAATTAGTGTGTAGTGTCTTTTGGGGGAGTGTTCAAAATAGTGAAGTAAAATTGGGAGAGACAAACTGAAGGGACAGAGTTAAAAAGTCTCCATCAAGCTGAGTACAAGAAACTTGTGTGATGACCAAGAGGAGATGCCCACAGAAGTCTACCTGCTGTATGAATCTTACATTAAGGGCTGGAAGTAAACACTTTGGATAAATCAATATAAAGTATGTGAATGTTGTTGAGGTCATTTACACAGAAACTTTACAGCAGCATTTTCTAATCAAAATGTAATAGAAGCCACATATGTATATTTGTATTTTCTGGTAGCCATATTTAAATAGCAAAAAGAAACTAAACAATTCATTTAGTAATGTCTTCAACAGGATCTATCCTGTAATTGCCATTCTATTGTCTAATCAATATTGAAAGAATGAGAACTTTCAAATAACTTTTTCCACACTAAATTGTAGAAGTTTGGTGTGCGGGCAGTTTTCAAACTGGACTAGCTATGTTTCCCTGCTCTGTGGCTACATCTGGCTCAGGATGATAAATCAGGTAAATCAGAGCTTTAGAAAGACAAGAAACCCCAGGAGTTAGACCTGTGAAATCCCAGCCCTTAGAAGAAGTAGGAAGGTAAAAGAAAATTCAGGAAAGAGGCAAACCTGAAGAGCAGGTGTGGCTAGCTATGTTGACTGCTATCGCCCAGACAGGCAGGATGGGTTCAGAACAATCCCAAAATTGCCGTTGGTTAGAAGACATGGAGGGAAAGGCTGTCTGCAGGTGGTTGTTCGTGAATCTGTTGTATCTCCCACCTTCTCTCTCTGTTGCCTTTGGGTGGCACAGTGAAGCGTGCGGCAGGAATAGAGTCTCTGCCAGACCACACCACACTATCACACAGCAACTGGCAAGTGGCTTTAGGATCTAAAAATAAGAACCTGGGCTATCTTCAGCCAGGAACAGGTGCAGGTTGGGTGTCGTCCAGGTGTAAAATAACCATCTTCACTCCTGTGTGTTAGTGTAGAGCCTGCCTTCTTTAAAATTTCTAAAGTATAAGAGCTATAAAGTAAAATGCTCATGGGTTATATTGTGATTTGATGTTCAGAAGTAATAAAGACAGTGACAGCTTAAAGGTCTTTCTAAAACTGGATATGAAATTTAAATTTGGCATGCATATATATGTATATATATATATTTTAATATAATTTCTAAAGTAATTTGAGTTTCACTCAGCTGCGTGATGATGTTGAATTTTCCTCAGTGTAATCAACTGTCCCAATTTGCAAGACACCAAAGGGCTCCCTGAGCAGGAAGCTCTGTTTTACAACTGGGATCGTCCTTCACAAGCTCTCCTGGCTTTCCTGAGATCAAGGGAGTCCCCAAGATTTAGGGATTTGGGGTCAATACCAGGAAAAGTCTTGGGCAAACAAGAAGTCGGTCACCCAAGAAACTGGGAAGCCTTGTTTCCAAGAACCCACTGAGGTTGTCAACGAGAAGAAATCACCTCTAGGGCCGATAGTTCATAAAAGGAATTAAAACACCCGACACCAATTTATTAATTTGTAAAAAGGAATCAGAATTACTAGGACCAGGAAATTCCAAGTTCATGTGATCAGCACTTTTTCTCTGTGTATGAAGCCAATCTATTAATTTAAAAAGAAGATGATTATCTCATGCCCTGAGGTATACAAATTCCAAATGATCAGCAAATTTTCACCCAGTGGGAAGTTGACCTAATAAATCCCAGAGCAGGGACTGTCACAGAGATGTGCTGCTCCAAGCCCACATGGACAGCATACTTCGTGCCTCTCCCCAACCCTTCCTGTGAAGCAGGACACGTCAGTGCGAGTGAGCGCTTTGAAAGTGACGGGCTGAGAAGGCCTGCCCATGGCCCTCACTGGTGGGCTCATCTGTCTTTGTCACTGAATGCTGGAGGCCCTGACTCCGCTGTTCCTCCCACCTGTAGAACAGGAATGGTCAGTGATGCCTCTATGAACTTCCTGCTCTCTGGGTTTCTGCTGTAGACTCACCATTTAGGCCTGGCTCTTGCATAGACATGCTGACACCTTCAAACAGGTAACCGAGCTCCACTTGCTTGGGAACCATTTCATCTTTGATCACTTCCCTTTGTTCTCATTGTAAACAGCAGCTTTCATTCACTTCCTGCCAATCCTAGGGCAGCGGAAAGCAGTATACGCTCTTTCTTTCAGTTTTTGGTCACCATTGGTGAGCTGCTGTGTAGTGCAGTGGTTAAGGACACAGCCTTTGAAGTGAGAAAAACCCACTACCTCACCATCTTCCGGTCCACTTCCAAGAAAGTGGTAAGGCCTCAAATCACCCTGAGCCTCAGTTTCCAAGTCTGTAAGTTGGGAACCTTCTAGTTCAGTTGTGTCGAGTAGGACATTATAGCAAACATGCAAAGGAACTGACATGATGTTTGAGACAAGTTTTTTGTTTTTGTTTGTTTCTTAAATTCTAACTTTATTTTTTAACTTTTTAAATTTTATGTTTGTTTATCAGCACATATATGTAGTACAGAATATTTTCATTCCTTGTGGGAAGTTGATACATGTACATAACCCATTTTAATTCCTTTTTTCACCCCCTTTCCCTCCCCTCTCTCCAAATTTAATACCTACTAAATAGCAGCAAATAAACATACTCCTGACAACCATTTTTCAGTTAGAAGTTTGAAATATTAACATTTCACAACCTGGACAAACTAGGATTAATGGACCAAGGGCTCGATTGAAATTTACAGATACAATGCACAATGTTTGTAGTGCTATTGATTTATTATGGTCAATGCAAACAGGATTGGAAACCAGAAGTATGTTAGGAAAATATTAGAGTGGGGCAGGATAAAGAAAAGTCTTTGAATGATAAAGAAAAGGCCGAGGTACAACTTTTCTGACTCTTCTCCTTCCTGGCCAGTTGTCGTCGGTCTGCTGGCTTTGGCCATCCGCTGCCCCAGCCTCTACATGCTGAGGTGTCTCGGGCCCTACTGGTCTTCGTTTCTGCATTCTACCCTTTTCTCTGGCTAAAGATTCTGAAAGAGGACCCACACCTGGTGTCTACAGCCTGGGCCCAGGGAGCCCTCACCCCCGTCTCTATCTTCATTATATCAAGGAAACTTCCCAGGGCACCATTAGATGAGGCAGCACTGCTGATTTATGGGAGATACAATTAAAACTTAGCAAAATGACAACCTCAGCCAGAAATGGACAAGCTAAGAGAGAACCGTGCCACCATCAGAACTCCTGGGTTGAATCACAGCCAATGCCAACTCCCAATGGGGGGACAGCATTATTTTCTTACATTTCCAAGTGCCAGATTCTGTTCTAATCAATGTCAGCATTGTCTACAAAACCCTCAGAGGTGGCATCAGGATGTCCACCCCCATGTTACACACAGAGGCACCGCAGCTTACAGAGGAAAGCTGATGGACCCAGTGTCACTTAGTTCTGTTAAGTGGAGCATCTCGGACTCTAGAGGTCAGTCTCACAAGAGTACATCACCCTGCCACATGCTGGTATTCAGAGTCTGGCATGTGTGGACTATGCAAGCCCAGAATGAAAGCAATTTTGCGCAGGATTCTCATACTCATGACTCCTTCGTGTCCCAGACGACTCCTTTAAATACGAAGCCCTCTCTTCCGAGCTAGCTACCCGATGGTTCTCGTGACTCACTGATGAGCCTGAGCCACCTCCTACAGAGGCTGGCCTCCGGGGTCTTCCTTGCTTATGGTATTATGTTCAGTATGCCTGCAGCTCTGCAAGAAAAATTAGGCAGGCTGTTGTCAGGGAGAGGTTCGGACTCCTACGTCCCTGCAGTGTCTGTGGCTATTTGCAAGCTGCAGGCTTATTGTGCTATGGTCTGTCACCACCCTTCTCTGCCTTAGCTGTTCCCCACCCATTGTTCCTTCGTTTCTGCTCAGTGCCTAAACTTCCCAAAGGAAATGTAGACTCTTGCATCATGACACATGATTGCCACCCACTGGCAAGAATATTTTCACTGAGCTGATTTCTAAGGTTTGGGTTGGGAAGAAAGCAGCCCATTTCCCATGTACAGTTCTGTCCAGGATCCCAAAGTCTGAAAAGCATTAGCTTCTTTAATTTAAGGCAAGGTTTCATACTCCTAGACACAAGTAAATTACCCTGTACATCACCGAGTAAAATGACTTTATAACTGCACACCTTGAATTATTTGTGGCAACGTGCCTCTTCTGTGAGAGTGGTGATTAGTAGACTGAACAGCATCTAGATGAGGCCACTTACATTTATCAGGGTTCTAACTGTGGCCCTAATTAACACACGTGGCTCCCACCCAGAACTGTGGTGCCCAAGGTGACTTTCAGGCTGATTAAGAAATGTGGTTGGTACATATGATGAAATCATCTTGGAAACACTGTTTTCTTTTTAAGAATTCCTAATAGAGGTAATACCTGCTCCAAGAGTTGTTTTTTTTTTTTTTTAAGATGCTTTGCAAGTATTTTACACCTTCCAAGGCATAAACCAAGAGGAGAAACTGAGGCATGAAGTGGTTAAGTCACCATGCAAAATCATGCACCTAACAAAGCAAAACTAAGTAAGATTGATGCTCAGGAATCCTGGCACCTGGGTCTCTCTCTGCTGTGCTGTCTCTCAGAAGACTACTGGTGCTTCCTGCAGCCTCCCTCTCCAGCTCCCCTTTATCAGCTGCCTCCAGATGCTCACTCTGACCACCCCGTCCACTGATAACCCGCATGGCCCAGCCCACACATATCTCAGACTGCAGAGTGGGTATGGCTTCTGTTTCCATGTGGGCAAGCAGCAAACAACCATCTTTTAGAGGAAAACAAAATGTTTGGACTAAGCTTTGATTCCGGTCCTCTCTCTCTTGAGATGCAGGCAAAAGTCAGCAATCAGTGTGGCTGCTGGGGACCTAACAGGGAGACAAAATTAAGGGAAAGAGGAAAAATTGGGCTAATGCCACTTGGAAAACTCCCCCAAATCTTTGAGGACAATTTCATTTTTCCCTCCAAGGAACTTGATGGTTCTTTAGATTGAAATATCATTTTCACCTAAAATATCACACTGGCTGTCCTGGAATCTCTTGCTTCTTGGCATGCTTATTAGGAAATTCTGTTCTTGCAGTAACATATCTCAGCTTTCTTAGCTTCTGAAAAACTGTTAAAGCATTATATATCCTTTCAAATGTATTATTGGAAATAGATGTGGACTCTATCTCTGTATCTATATATTTTGACATGAGCCACTGTGAACTTGATACTGACCGTTGGACATTGTTATATGGCCTTTGAGTTCCCTTCTAGCTATAAGCAACAACGAATCCATGAACTTGAATTAAATAGCAACAAAAATGTATTGAAATTTTCCTTTATCTTCCTTTGTTCTTAAAGAATAGGTTAACATATATTGATTTTATTTCACAACTTGCACGGAAATGAGTGTCTCATTGTTGACATTTTTATGATCTGTAGTTTCCATTCTTTTTAATAGCCGTGGTGCCGTATTAAAGTATCTTGGTCATAAAAGCTGTCTTAGAAGTGAAAGTTGTTTTAGGAAAGCAAACATGACTTATATAATCCACTTTCTCAAAAGAAATCCTTGGCAGTAACTTGGTTCAGGATGGGAAACACCAGTGAGAGGGGCCAAATTGAGACAGTCCCTCCCCAAGAGGATGCTTGAGCTACAGTTGCTTTTAAAGGAAAGGCCAAATTGTTCACACTTATCTGTGAGAGGATGTAAATCAGGAGCCATGGGAAAGTCTTAGAAATTCAAATGAAAAAATCTAGTTGAGCGAAGGTGCTGCCTGAAGGCAGTAGTGTCTGAATTCAGTTGGTGTAGGTTACACTGCAGTAATAAACAGCTCCTCAATATTAATGACTTAAACAACCGAAGTTCATTTATTGCTCCTGATAGGCAGCCGCGTAATCTGCCACGCGGGGTGACAGCAGCGACATCTCAACAAGTCGCACTGTATTCTCCTTGGCAAAGAAGAACATCCAGAATTTTGCCTCACAAGCAGATGCCCTCCTACCACTGACACTCCCTACTCATCCGTCACCCATGGGCGGTGACAATGGCATGCCCCCATCCAATCACAAAGTGGACAGTAACACACTGAGAACAGGGGGGACCTGGTTACGGCTGAGCGCCTGAGCGTTAGAAGCTTCCACCACAGCAGTGGGTGAGGACCGAATGCTTGATCTGTGTCGAGTGTATCGCTTGGTAATCAGCCACGTATGATTTATCCTGCGCACAGCCCTGGAGGGCTTGTGTTCCCATAACTACTCTCTCCCATCAAGCAAGCTGGCAATGGAGGAGGTGGAGTAATTCGCCTAGACTGTGCCCTCTGGGGTTGGGTGGGCCAGCCCGGGACACACTGCACTCGCTGCTGCCTCTGCCAGCACCTCCAAGCATGGACCACAGCACACACCACTGGCTCTTGGAGGAGGACGAGGAGGAGGAGGAGCAGGAGGAGGAGGAAGAGTTTGTCTCTGCTGACCCGGCCTCGAGGCAGGGCGACAGGGACACGTGTCCACTGCAGGGAGCTGCAGGCCTCTCCCCACACCACTGGGAAACCAGTAATGCATGCAGTTGGACTGAATAGTCCTTGTTTCAAATCCTAAGCGTGGAAGAAAAGTAATTTAACGTGAGAATAAATATATGAGGAAATATAACCATGTTAAATGTTCGGACAAACATTTTAAAATGCGCATCATATACAGCTGCATACATGATCAATTTAAGAGGATAAGTATGCACAAGAGAATCCTGAAATGGCTTAAACTATTGTTGAATAGTGTATAATAATCGCTGCATAACGTATTATGATAAATTACACATTAAATTTATTCTATTGATACCATACATCTCCATGCCTTTCTACTCATCCATCTACCTAAAGAATGTCCAACAGAAATAAAATTTAAGCCACATGTGCAATTTAAAATTTTATTGTGTTGGCATTTAAAAACTTGTAAAGATATATGTAAAAATTAATTTAACAACATATTCCATTTAACCCAACATGTGCAAATATGATCACTTCAATATATAGTGAACTTAAAAATATTAATTTATATCTTTATTGTTCTTAGTCTTTGAAAATCTGCATGTACTTCATATTTATCATGCATCTCAGTGTGGGTGCCAACTTTCATTGGAATGCTTGCTTGATCTGTATTCATAGTTCATATAATACAGTTGAGAAGCAAGACTCACATGTCCAAGTGTTCTGAAGATATTTAAAAGTGTTCCAATAATTGGATTAGTCTGTTGACAATGGCTAAATTGATGTGCTTGTGTATAGTACTAGAGATAATGCGTGCGTCCTGTGTCTGCCTCACAGTATGATCCTGTTCTTGTGACTATGAAACAGTTCTGCAGGGAGGAGTCTTGTTTTCTATTCAAAATCAATAGAAATGCCTGTCCTCCCTCAGCCAGCTGGGAAGAGTTTCCTGTCAGGAGCTAAGATGCTTGCGTCTGAGTGTCAATGGGCCACAAACTCAGAATCAAAATGTATCTTCTACTAGCTGTGCAATCTTGGGCAACTCAGTTTAGGTGTTCTGGGAGCCACTGGGAAAGGAGGGTTTTAGTCTCCCCAAAATATGGTCTGTGTGCCAGCAGCACCACCATTCACTGTCAGGAGTACAGAATCTCAGACTTCACCCCAAGGCCTCTAGGTTGGAGCAAAATTGTAGAAGACTGACCTAGAAAATTCTTAAAATTTCCCTGGGCTCTAAAATTTTCTTTTATTTCCATTAGACTGCAATGCAGGTATTGCAAGATAGTGTAGCCTGTGGGACAGTAGTTTCATTTCCCAGGATCTGAGCAAGTCATTTCCAATGGTCACAGTACCTAGATGTTCTGTGACCTTGCCTTGTGCCTGTGCTATGCTAGCAGCTCATCAAACCTTCAGTCCAACCCTGAGAGTTCTTCTTACATCCCCATTTGACAGATGAAGAAGCCCAAGCTGAGAGAGAGTAAGGAGCCCAGGCAGGTTTACACAGTGACTGTGCAGCTGGGATTTGCGTCCAGGTGGCATCTGGTTTTGGAGTTTGCACAAAGTCACTGTGCTAGTTAGAAACAGCTTGGGAAGGAACCAAAGTCACTCAGTGCCGACGTTTGTGTTCTCTGTTAGGGGCATGTGTGTGTGTGCATGTGTGCATGGTGCATGTGCATGCAATCTTTCTTAATCATAACACCTCTTTTTTGTGTTAATCAGAGTGTTGGAACCTTGACCTTCTCTGTATATTTAATTAGCCACTGCTATTTAATTACCCATCACAAAAGTTAGGCAGGTGGTCACCCACAGGGGGATGAGCGCTGCTCACATCTTACTCTCTGTTCACCCTCACTTTAATTCCCTGAGGACGCACCAGCTACATTTACAGACACTGCTTTCAGAATCCCTTATTGCATATTATGTGCATGCAAAGAGAATGTATTGATCTTTGGTGGCAGAGAGAAAGTGTAGCTTGCCTGGTTACAAAAAGAACCTAAATAAATTACCCTGGTATTCTAGCTCTCTACAGTAATCTTCCAATATGATCGTGCTATTAATGCAGCATGGTAATGTAACATAATGTAGCATGGCATTCTATGATAAATATTTAGCGGTGTGCACAGCAATGGAACAACTGCCCACCACTGCTGATTTCTACCATGGGAGGCTGCAGACACTCCCTTGTAACCATTGTCTCAACTCACACTCACGGGTACGACAGCCCGTTGACAGATGAGAAAACTACAGCCAAAAGCCTAAGCCAGCTGCAGATAAAAGGAGTTAGTATTTAAACACAGATTTGCCAATTTCAGATATTACACAAACTGCCTGAAAACTACTCCATTAGATGAAGCACAGGAAAGGGATTGTTGCAGGCCTGCTGGAGTCCTGACCTCCAAGAGGTCATCTGCAGCTCTGGGCATGGTCGCCTGTGCCCCTCATCTGAAGATACCCTGGGCCAGAGTGGCCCTGGGAGTCCTCAGCCAGTGAGGCAGGAGATGTGTGCACAAACACTCAGCAGGTACCTGCTGGGACGTATTCCACAGTCTTTCCGAGGCCCCTGGGGGACCGAACTCCACTGACCCTCAGTAGGACCCAGCCCATGAGTGTACCCTTTAGATCGTCTCTGTGCCCTGCTGCGTTCCCCCACTCCCCAACTTCTGCTTCCTGGCATCCCTCGAAAGTCTTCATCAGAGTGCCATCTTTGAGGGGCCCCGGAGAGAGACGCTAAGTGGCTCTACGAGGCTGAACTCTGATGACTTCATGCTTGTGTTTTACTCCTGTGAGCTTCCTCTCAGCTGCACTGACTGTACATGAGAGCTGGGCTTGTCCTTCTCAGCTGCATCCACCCGGCTTGCCCTTGGGGTGACAGGCAAGGTCTTTGAGGCGGTGCGACCCAGTGACATCTGATAAAATCACTGTGGAAGTGAAGGGAGCAGGTTGTGGTTACCACGCACTGCAAAAGCGTGTGCTCTGCGGTTCTGCTGGGCTCTGAATGGTCACATTTCCATTTCCTTTGATGTTCTTTGCCAGGCAGACTGCAGCACGGTATCTGTATTGAATTACACAGGAGGCCCCTGCAAAACAATCGCAAGAAAATGCTATATTTGAGATTTTCTGAGTTTTCCAATAGAGACATATCAATCTTCCTTGGGAAGACTTTCTCTTTTCCTTCGTGATCAGATTTCCTTGTGCTTCTGACAAAGGTTACAGATTCATGAACAGCTCTGCAGATAGAGGGCACGTTCTAGGAGGCAAACCCGTGAAAGCTCTTTGATACCGAACGCATCCTGTGCAGAATTGCTGCAAAAATCCACTAACTGCACACACAGAACTAGATTTTCACCTTAAAGTATCAGGCTTGACTTCGTGAAGAACACCAAACCATGAAAGAGAAGCAAAAAATGAAATGCTTGTGCTAAAAGGAGTATGCAAAATGGCTGAAAGCTGACGAACAGCAGAGCCAGGACTCAGGTCTGCTCCTGGCAGATGTCTGCCTGGTGAGCATGAAACAGAAGGGAAAAAACCTGCAAGAGCTGTGACAAGACCAAGAGGCCCATATGGGCATCAAACTCAACATGATGGCATGACCAGGCACTTCTTCTCTGGCAAAAGAGGCTTTGAGCATTGTTTGATACTATTCCAAAAAGAAAATGATAGAGCCAAGTTTCCCAAATGTTTCCTATAAAACCAGAAAATGACTAAAGCATTACCCTGATTTCTACGCATTCCCAGTGTCTGGAAGGGAACCTGTTGCCGTGTCTTGTTCATTTAGAGTTTTTTGCTAGATTAGGGATGCTTAGACTTGCAGGACTGTGGTGTGTCTTTAGTGAGACCCAGAGATCCCGCTCAGGCAGTAGTTTCTCAACCATCGTATTCCCTGGAGCTTGGGAACATTTTCAAATGTAAACTTGAAGGGATTTTCCACCAAACATCCATGTACCTATAACCTGGATTCTACAGTTAACATTGTGCAGTCAGGTATACTTATTCTTTTATGTTTTTTATTTGGTTGATTGTTTCATCATTGACTTGTAAGACATCTTTACCCCAGGCACTGGTCCTCTGCCAAGTACACTTTACAAATAATTTATCTTAGTCTGGGATTTGCCAATTCATTTTCTTCATGGTGGTTTTGATCAGCAGATACTATGTTAATAGCACTTAATTTCAATGTTTTGTACTTAGGGTTAGGCTTTTGGCATATAGTCTAAGAAATAAGAGTGCCTATACCCATTGTAGAAAAGATATCACCCTCTCTTTTCCTCCAAAGATATTATTCCTTTCTGTTTCTCCTGTACTTTCTCCAAAGTATAATTTTCACTTTCACCTTTAGACTTACTTTTTGATCCATTTAGGTTTAATTTGTAAGACTGGTGTGATATTTTGTCCTCCTCAGGAATCTAGTTGTTCCAGCACTATTTGTTAAAAGAAAAAAGAAGCAACTATCATTTTCTCCACTAAATGAACTCAGCACCTCTGTCAGGGTCAACTGACCATGCACTGCAAGTCTATTGCTGGTGTCTGCCCTGTTCTGCTGATCCTTTGGCAGTCCTGGGCTAGTACTATCCTGTTTTGATGACCATCGCTTTACAGTGAATTTGAGGCAAACTTGTTTTTCGAGAGTGATTTGGATCTTTGCATTTCCAAACAACTTTTAATATCGGCTTGCCAGTTTCTACACAAAGCATGGGGGGATTATGATTGGGGTTGCACTGAGTCTGTGGCTCACTTTGGACACCATTAATGTGCTATTGGTATTAAGCTCATGAACATAGTATACTTAGTTACTTACATTCTCTTTATTTCCTCTCAGCAATGTTTTAATAGTTTTTAATCTGACAACTGTGAACATAGTGTGCTACATTTGTATCTAGTATTTTATGTTTTGATACTACTATTAAATTACATTATAAATTTTATTTTCAAAGTATTTGCTATTGTCATAGAGAAGTAATTGACTTTGGGAGGTTTGCTGCCACCTTGCTAAATCTGCTCATTTGTTCGAGCAGTTGTCTTACACATTATTTAGGATTTTCTACTCAAACAACCATGACAATACACAGTGCAGACAGGTTGACTTCTTACTTTATGAAATGACAATTTTATTTCACTTCTCTCCAGTGTGCTGTTGAATGGAGGTGATGTGTGTGAGGCCCCTTCCCTTGTTCTTGACATCAGAGGGAAATTTTTCAATATTTCACTATCAAGTATGTTGTGAGCTGTGGATATTTTGTAGATAAATTATCATTGTGATTAAATTCCCTTCTGTTCACAGTTGCTGACAATTATAAATGGGTGCTGAATTTTGCCACTTTTTCAGCACTTGTTGCGATGATCATAGCTTTTACAATTTTATTTCATTTAAATGGCAGATTTTACTGATGACATTTCAGATGTTAAACCAGCCTCTATTCCTGGGACAAAGTACAGCTGATCATGATGCGTTTTACGTATTGCTAGATACAATTTGCTAACATTTTGTTATGGCTTTTGAATGTTGATGAGAGACATTATTTGATGATTTATTTGTAACAGTGTTGTGATAGGTTTTGAATTATGATTATTGGGGCTTCATAAAACAATTTAAGTAGTGATCCCTCCTCCCTCTGTTTTCTGAAAAACACCGAGATTGGTGTCTTTTCTTATATAAATATCTGATAGATTTGATCTGTGGCCCTATGTGAGCTTGGAGCTTTATTTTTGTGTGAAAGTGTTTTTCTGGGCATGTTTGTTTCACCAAATTAAATTTCATCAATAGATATGAGATTATTCAATTTTTTTTCATTTTGTCTTTTAGATATTTTTAAATTTAATTGTAAGGAAATTTTTTGTTTTATTTATCAAGTTTGTTGGCATGAAATTCTTTATAAATTTACTTTCTTGTTTTAAGGTAGGTTCAACAAAGAAAATCCCTGTTTCATTTTTGATATTCATAATTTGAATCTCCCTTTTTTCCAGTTGTCATCAATCAATCTTGATTTTCTAAAAATAGACTTGGTTTTGTATCACTATTATTTTCTTATCCTTTTATTTCTCCTAATGCCTTTATTATTTTTCTCTGTTGACATTTCCTTTGACAATACCTTTATTATTTTTCTCTTCTGTTTGTTTTCTTAAGGTAGAGTCTGAAGTCATTGGTACTACTCTTCTTTCCTAATGTAATCACACTTTTCCTTTGAATTACTGCTTTAAATGTATCCCACAATTTTGAGGTTTTATATTTTTATCCTCACTTAATTTGAAGTAATTTTTTATAATTTCTATTTTGATCCATAAATTATTTATAAATGTGTATTCAACTTTCCAATATCTAGAAGTTCTCTCTCTCTGTCTCTATCTCTGTCTCTGTGTCTATATATATATATATATATATATATGGATTTCAATTTAATTTTTAATGCCTAAGGAACATATTTTGCACTATTTTAGTATTTTCAAATTTCCATATTGAGATTTGTTTCATGGTGTACCATCTGATCTATCATGTGTGAATGAAAAAATATTCTACAAACACTAAATCTACTGGAAGAAAAGGTCTATAGAAATCTTGAAAACATAGGGGTAGGCAGAGAGTTCATGAATAAAACCCAAACTGCAGAGGAAGTACCTCAAAGAATCAACAACTGGAATCTCAACTTATAAAAATGTTTTCACACACCAAAAGAAATCACCAACAGAGTGAAAAGACAACTCACAGAATGGGAAAAAATTTTAGCCAACTATCGCTCAGACAAAGGACTCCTATCTAGAACATATAAAGAATTGAAAAAAATCAGGCCTCCCAAATTCAAAGACCCAATCCAAAAATGGGCATCAGAGATGAATACACACTTCTCAGATGAAGAAATACAAATGGCAGATAAATATATGAAAAAATGTTTGGCATCACTGGTCATTTGAGAAATGCAACTTAAAACAACACTGAGATTCCATCTCAACCCAGAAAGAATGGCTATCATCAAGAAATCAACCAATATCAAATGCTGGAGGGGCTGGGGAGAAAATGAAACATTTCCCCACTTTTTGTGGGAGTGCAGACTGGTGTAACCACTGTGGAAATCAATGTGAAGATTCCTCAAAATACTAGGATTGGAGGTCCCATTCAATTCAGCTAGTCCCCATCAGGGTATCTTCCCAGAAGAACTGAACTCATCATTCCACAGAGATATATGCACACACAGTTTGTAATAGCTAGATCTTGGGAACAACCCAAATGCCCATCAACAACAAAATGAATAAAAAAGATGTGGTATTTTTATACAATGGGGTACCACATTGTATTGTCTCCCTAGTGTAAAGAACTGAAACAGTAAGTAGGATCCAAAATGTACAATAGATGTTGTGAAAATGAAAGAGGAAGAAACTTCTCAAAAAGAATAAACAACTGGGATGAGGGAAAGGAGAAAAGAAAGAAGGGAGAAGAATATATATATATATATATATATATATATATACACACACACACACAAGATAGATAATTATACTACTAATCTCTGTTCATCAAAAAGAAGTTTGTACTTCCATTGTTTGATTTTTTTCATGCTCATATCTTGTAATCTGAGCAACTACTTTGAGGGTAAAAATATGCAATATATTAACCATTGCTAATCTCCTATTACATTGTTTTGAAATTCTGTGTCGCTGTTTTTGTTCTTTTTTTTGTTTTAAAATTTTAAAAAATAATATTCTATAGTTGTTAGCTCTAAATATTAGGAAAAATGTGGTTGAGGATGTTGTCCAGGTTTTCTGTACATCACTGATGTTTTAGTCTAGGGTTTTTTTCATCATTAAACTCTGTTCGTGGCTATTTAAAATTGTCTAACTTTTCCGTTAGTTGCTGTTCATTCCTTCATATATCGGAAGCTCTGTTACTTAGGTCCTTAAATATTTATGACTGCTCTGTCTTCTTGATGGATTGGCATTTTTATCTTTATTAAAAGTCTCTTTTTAGCAGCAGGCTTCATCTTAAAGTGTACTTTATCTGCTTGTACCTGGCTTCTTCGCTCTTCCTGAGTGATGTCTGTGTTACTTTTGACTTACTGGAGTCTTTCAGCGGGCTTTCTGTGAGAGGCATATAGTTCAGTGCCACTGTTGTCTATCCTGAGGATTTCTGTCCTGCCATTTGAGGGTTCAGTGCACTAATACTTAATGTGATTGGGGATCTTGCTGGACCCAAGTCTACACTTTAAATATTTGTTTCAACTTTGTCCACTCTGTTTTCAATCACCCATTACCCTTTTCCTGATTTTTTTTTTTTGGAATACTTGAATTTTTTAAGAATTCCGCTTCATTTTATCTGTTAGAAGCTTAACTATCTTTCTTCATTTGTGAGTATGTGTGTGTGTGTGTGTGGTTGCTATAGGGATTATAATATATACCATTAACTTTCCACAGAATTAACATTGTGTCATGTTATATAAAAGGTAGAAAATTTGCAAATTTATAGGTTTATTATTTCCCATTCTTTATGCTGCTGTTGTTGCATATGTTATGATTACATACTGTATTTTGGATATCTTGAAGTACAAAGTTGTAAGTTTTCCCTTGAAGAGTCATACAGTTTTAATAGGACAATAAAATTGGTATTTCATATTTACCCAAATAATGCCTGTTTCTGTATTTCTTTATTCATGTCTGAAGGTGCAGTTTCCCATTCAGTATCCCTTTCCCTCAGCCTGAATCACATATTGTAGCACTTTAGTTTTGTTCTGTTTTGTTTTGTAACAAAGGTCTGATAACAAGTTAATTTCCTCTTTTTTTCTGAAAAATTTGTGTTTCTTTTTGCATTACTCTTTGATGATTTTTCTTTTTATGGTTTCAATATAAAATTGAGCATTGATTTTGACTTTCACTGCTTCTGACAAGGATTCATCAGCAATAATTTGAACTACTTCTTCTATAGTGTGTGCATGTGTGCATGAGTATGTGTGTGTATTTCTAGTTGGTATCAAAATTTTCTCTTTGAGTTTTCGGCAGTTTGATTATGATAGATTTGCATTCAGTTCTTTTTATATTTATAATTCTTTGCATTTGATGATCTTTTGATACTATAATTTCATTGTTTTGGGAACATAGTCACTATTTCTTCAAAATTCTTTTCTCATCACTGAAAAAAATATTGCCCATGTTATGATTTTAGGAGATGCCTGAAAAGCTATGTTCATGGATTTTTCTTTCTATTTTCTTTCTATTTAATAATTTCTATTGACTTCTACTTAGATGATCTTCTTTCATCTTCATGTTGCAATTAAGACCAACCAGTGAACATTTTATTTTATGCATTTTATATTCCATTTCTAAAATACTCATTTTTTTCATTTTTGTTATATTCATATCTCTGCTGAGATTTCCAATCATTTCATTATTACAAGTATGTTCTCCTTTAAGTCTTTGATTATGTTATAGCTGTTTTCAACTTACTGACTTAATTTCAACATTTACATAGCATTGAATTTAGTCCACTGATTGCCTTTTCTTCTGAGAATGGTCCATATTTGCCTACTATTTTTCTTTAAAATGTCTAGTAAATATTAGATTATATACTGAATGTTATAATATGTGTTGTACAAAATCTCGGTTCCATTCTGTTCCTGAAAGGAAACTTTGTGTTGTTTTTACTTTGGCTACGCACTCAGCAGTCAAACCTGCACTCTACCTGAGAGGAGACCCGTGAAGACTGGGCACATCCGCGTGGTCTAGGGCCAGTGTCGGCACTCTAGGGCAGAGTTCATGTACACGAGATGGGGCTCCCCGTCACTGAGACTTCCCTGCCTGGGTTTCCCCATTTACTTCTCAGGGAGATTGTTTTCAGGAGCTTTGTCAGATGCCCTGTAAGCCACCAAGACTAAGGGTTTTCATCAGTCATTTAGTTGCCTACTAGATCCTGACTGATCTTATTATCAGGCTTAAAATCACAAAAATGGGAAACTTACCCAATGTTACTTTCTTCTCCCAAGTGTTTGATACACTTCAGTTTCCTCATGTTTTACAGTTCACTGTCTAGGCCCCAAGCTAGCTATTTATTATATGTGATCAAAAGTTTATAGCTGCTGCCTATCAGAGGATCTGCCACACAGGAGCTACTCAGCTATAGCACAAGCAGAATCTCCCGCACTGTTATTTCTAGTAGTTCCACAGTAAGAATGCACAATCATTTATTTTTCTCATCTCATGTTGATGGTTACTTATGTTGTTTTTTATTAATGTCTGCTATAATTCTGGTCGTGACTTAAAATCAACCTCACTCTGACACGTATTGGATTTGGACCTGCAGCAAGGGACTATGCATCTGAACTGATTTGTTTATCTGTAAAAATGGATGCTAACAATAACAATAGTAATCATAACTAACTTGTGCTTTAGTAAGACATATACGGAAATAATACTTCTACCAAATACAAAAAGTGATTTAGAAAAAAAACCATTTAAAGCTCCAAACAAAACCATACCCTGCAATAAAATGAAATTAAATATTATTTGCTTTTTTTTTGTCCTTCTTATTACTCTTGCTGCTCTCACTTACAAGTATACAAGTAAAACAGCATGCATGCAAGTTTCTTACTTTTTTGTATACATAAGTCTATGAAGAGAACTTTGTGATGGCAGTCAATTTGTTTTTGAGAACATGGTTTTAATGGCTACACAGTTTTCTAAAAAGCAAGTCACTGTTTATTTGGATGAGCCATGTTTTCTGAAAAAAATAGAAAATTATTATCTCTATCGTGTAAATTTCTCTAGAGAAAAATCCTACAAAAAGTAAGATCCAAAATGTACAATAAGTACTGTGAAAGTGACGGGCAGAAACTGCTCAAAAGGAAAGAACAACTGGGATGTAGGAAAGGCAAAAGAAGGGAAAAGATTATATACCTGCATACATATATATAAAACATGTATCTATATGAGATAGATAATTATACTACTAATCTCTGTTAGTTCATCAAAAAGAACAGTTTATACTTTTATTGTTTGATCATTTTTTCATACCTATATCTTATAGTCTAAGCAACTACTTTGAAGATAACAATATGCAATATATTAACCATTCTTCATCTCCTATTACATTGTTTTGAAATTATGTATTATCGTTTTGAGGGGTTGTTTCAAAATTAATTTTTTAAAAAGCTACCTTATTTCTAATCAAAGCCTAATGCTTATGAGATTATATCAACCAGATGGAGTTAAGTAGCACATTTCAGAAGCGAGAAGCCTCATTAAAGTACTTTCCTATTTGGACTAATAAAAATGACATATCTGCCTCATCCCTTTTTAAGGAAATTGAAGTGCTTCATCAGCTCTATTTCATTAAGGTCCACAGCAGTCCCGTAGCACGGGTGAAGGTCAAGGAGGTTCTGCCTTTTGCAGAACGGAGTGTCAAGCACCACGGTGAGAAAGTGCTCTCTCAGATTAGCCACGGTGAAGAAGGGCCCTCTGCCTCATTCTCTGGGTTTCTGTAAAGAAGTCACGGTTCAAGGCAGCCCCAGTTCTCAGATCGGGGGAAACAGCCTAGCTGCTTGGTCCCAGCTTACCGATGCAAAAAATTCAAACTCAGGCAGATGTCGATGCCTGTGTGTCAGAAGTGTAGAAAGAAAAACTGGCTTTCCTACCGGCTTATTTCCATGCCAAATATTCATTGAGTGAATAAATGAATGGGAGGGGAGATTTTAACTTTATCTTCTCCTACAAGTGTCTGTACCTTCTTGAGAGCCAGATGTTCCACTACTTTGCATACCTGATGTCTGTCTGATGAAATCCTTGTGATAAACTTATGAGGTATACCCTATCATTAGCCCCATTTTAAACACAAGAAAGCTCAGATTCAGGTAATTTGAGTAATCAGTCTGTTGTCCGTGTACACCAGCTAGGAACCTTAAGCATAAGAATAATCTTTTGTCTGGCAGGGTGCTGACCAGTGTCACATGTATGCATCAGAATAGATGGGGGAAACAGCAGTGAGTAGAGAGGATTATTCTAACTCACAAGGAAGGCTACCAAATGGGTGGTATGGGGACCTTTACGGAAAGTTAGTGGGCTATTTCATAATTATTAAAACAGTTCTTTGAGTTGGGCATGATGGTGCACGCCTTTAATCCCAGCACTCGGGAGGCTGAGGCAGGAGAATCCTTGTGATTTTGAGACCAGCCGGGGCTACAAAGTGAGTTCGAGGTCAGCCTGAACTACATAGTGAGACCCTGTTTCAAAATACAGGGCCAGGGATTTAGCTCAGTAGCTTAAGCGCCTGCCTGGCAGATGCGAAGTTGTGAGTTCAATCCCCAGTACCAAAAAAAATAAATAAAATAAAATAAAACAGTTCTTTGGAGAGTCCTTCAACTTTATAGAAGTAGATTCAAATGAATCTAATCATTTCAACTGGTATTTATTGAGCAACCTATCAACCAAAGTAGAAGACTTGATACATTGTGTCAAATTGAGAAGTTTAGACATTTAACTAAGAGACTCAGCAGGGAGCCAGGATTCTTACTTTGTAAACATCTTCATGCTGTGAAGAGGAGGGCACAGTGATGTTGTGAGTGCTACACCACCCTGGAGGGGGCGTGGCCTGTGTATAATATAAGGGAGGAGAGGAGGCTTGTTCTTGCCCCTTTTGCTCTGTCTGCTGCCTTAAAGTGTTGCCACCCTGCCTTGGAGCCAGCTGATTATAGACTGAAACCTCCACAAACTGTAAGATAAATAATCCTTTCCTTCCTCCATTTTGGGTGTCAGGTATTTTGTCCCACCAAGGAGAGAAAAGTAAAAGTAACCAAGACAGGGACCTCCAGAAAGTTAGTGGGTTATTTTGTAATTATTAAAACAGTTCTTTGGAGTGAGAGTCCTTCAACTTTACAGAAGTAGGTTCAAATGAATCTAATCATTTCCACTAGTATTTATTGAGCACCTACAGTGTGCCAACCAAAGTAGAAGACTTGAGAGGTAATACACTGACGAATGAGATAGACATGGTCTGTATCACAGGCTGGATAGTGTAGAAGGGAAGACAGGCCTTAGGAAATAGCATCTGAGTTGACGGGAGAATTCAAGGTGCTGGGGACAGACAGTGGGGTCCTTTAACCTGCCACAGATCACATTTCTAGAAGTTAGAGAAAAGGGTCTGGTCATGGCCTCATAAACAAGTATATAGAGAGAACAGTTTCAGAGAGTAGGAATTTCTGTTTTATTTGGTTAGTGCCACTTTACTACAATACCATTGACCGAGTGGCATAAACATCAAGCATTTATTTCTTACAGTTCTAAGGCCACAAGGCTGAGATGGGGTACGATGTTGAGGTCTAGATAAAAGCCTTCCTTTTGGCTTCAGCCTACTGTCTTCTTTCTGTACCCTCACATAGCACAGCAAAAGCACACACTGTACCCCGCCCATCCCAGCAGCCCCCAAAGTTCTGATGGGTTTCAGCATCAGTTCTCAGGCCAGCCAATAAAGGAAACAAACATTTTCCAGATTCAGAAAGATCTCATTGAGCCAGAACAGTGGTCTAAAGCCTTCCATAGAATGAAATCTCACCCTAAAATTTACATGTGGTAGTAAGTATAGAATCATGAGATTTAACACATGCATTAAGTACATGGAAAGGATCAGGAGACATTTTTTTAACCACAGAATCAGTATTCATTAGCAAAACACTTAATTCTGCTGTTTTAACAGAAAAAAATGAATTTATACATTTGTTTTATAAGGCATGCCAAGGGAAAAGACAAGTTTTTTTATATGTCTTCCCAGATGGTGTGTTGTGAATGGTGTCTTCTCTTTCAACAGAGTTTTCTGATAAGACGATTTGTTTGCTTGTTTCTTTTATTATGGGGAAATACACACATAATAAGTGTGGGAGCAATTAACTTGATTCTTAATAAGAATGACTCAGAACTACAAGAAGAGCTCATATTCTTTCCTGCTCCCTAAATAGTGCCACTAAATACACAGGAATTGGATGTTTGTGAGTTCAGACTCTACCATAATAAAAGAAGGAGTGATAGTGTGTCATTTTGGAATGCACGCTTTTGAATACAGTATTTTACTTGATTCCCAAAATGTCCATGGGATAAAGTCCAAAGAGGTTGTTGGGGTAGTCACTGAATGTCCTGCCATTTCAACACAGTATCAGGAAGATTTCTGTGACTCCGTGCTGAGGAGGGCGCAAAAGATGTGATGAAACTAGAAAAACAGCAGTAAGGATGGGGAATCTAGGAAGAAGGCAGGAGCGGGGAACGCGGTCCTCTTCCAGGGCAGTCTCACACACTGAAGAAGGAGCCAGGTCCCTCCCGCAATGTTGTGGGTGTGGAAATTGAGATTTAGAGAAATTTCAACCATGCCCAGTATCAGAGGGCTACTCAGACATGCTGAAATGCCGCTGTTCTCTCTGTTACTCTATGCTGCCTTCCAGTAAAATGAAGAATGAAATTGGTATTGGAAAATACGTCAACTCAAAGAGAAACCCCGTAGAACTATAGTTAGAAACTTCTTTTCAATATGGGCTCTGAGCTGTGAATTGATGAGATTTCCACTCCCTCAATGCTTAGAACTTTCTCAATCTTAGCAGCTCACTTTTTTTTTTAACATGCCTGGCATTCATCATCTGATCAGGGAGATAAATATAATGAAGGGCATCAGTTATTAAAACAGTCCTTTGCCTATCCCAAGTTATGTTTTATTAAGTTGAGTTGTCAATATTAAATCACCAAGAAAGATGGCTCCAGGTAAATCTCACCATCTCATCAATAATGCTTTACCAACTCTGGCTCTTTAGGGACTGGAAATTTACAGTGAGTTTAGCATGCTGCTTTGGACTCATCATAATTTTTATTACACTTTGTGGCTGTGCTGAATTCTAGAAGTGGTCGTCCTAAAATCTTAAAGTGACAAAAATCAATTTCAGATGTAAATTCAGGTGTCTCAGGTAGCATTATTCAACAGCCCCTAAAATAGTCTGTCTCTGGTTTTGAACTAGTGATTACATGAACAAAAGATTGGAGCCAACTGATTGCATTGTTGGTGAGGGAAATTTATGTAAGTGGGATGAATTTAACAAGAGAGACTGGAGCAAAGTGTATGTGCCATGCAAAAAGTTTGCTTTTATATGGAATGTCAGGGGTTTAGTTTGCTTCTTCTTGCCCTTTTTATTTGTATGGTTATCCACAAGTATTCACTTTCTTTTTGAGAATGAAGTGCTGTGTGTTCCTGCAGTACTGTGCATCCTCTTGCTATAAGTGAATCTTTATGGGGACTCTAAGACTCACTTTTAGGAGGCAGTGTCTTTCTAACATTTAAGACCCTGGAAAGAAAATGTACTCTTGTATTCAACAAACACTGAGCATGTATCAGTTAGGGGTGCATTTGGCTGCAAGTAACTGCATGGCTGATTAAGAATAGTTTATGTAGGTAGAGGTTGCTCTTCTTGATTAACAAGAAGTCTCTCAATAGGTTGTCCTTGGTGTTGATTCAGCAACTCAGCAGTGCCAGAAGAAAATCAAGTGAATCCTCTCTTGTCCTACCATGCTGCATTTCCTGGCCTTGGTCCCCATACTCATCCCTTCACAGTTGCAAGATTGCTGTTGCGCATCTCCCTATCTCTGAGAAGGAGGAAAGGCCAGGCAGCCATGTTTGTCCACCAGGAAGCACCAGAAGCAGTAGGCCAGGTCCTTTTCCATGGGCCAGGTCCTCGTTACACAGCTACCCCTAGTGGGAAGGAGGCTGAAGCAGCAAGCATTTGGCTATTTGTTTGACCCTGTCGCCCAGCAAAGTTCCGGTTCTGTAGAAGGAGAGGTGGAGCAATCAGTTAGGCAAGCTGCAAGCAGACACCTGACCACGTTGCTGTGGGGTCTATGGTCAGATCCATACATATGGGGAACACTGGCTTTTTTTATTTAAAGGACCTGTCCTCTCTCGTGCTCCCCATTCACTAAGATGTATGGGGACTTTAGATAGGGGACTAGTTATTACATTCAGCATTTTACCACAGTAAACACAGAACCTATAATCCTTCCTCTATAACACCCATTGATTCTGAAGGGTTGTGAGTGGCATCCTGAAAAGGTGCATCCTGAAAAGGTGCAGGGCCCAAATCCCTTACAAAGAGTACGAAATGCACTTGTCTCAAAGCAGTACAGCTTTCCACACTTACGGCACATGTTCAGCTGCTCCACAGGGGGAACAAAGTGAGGCTGCAGGGACTTCACCTGTGACCCTCAATGGGTTGGTGGTGGCCTAAGTAAAGAATGACTAGGAAGACACCAAACTCGGACACCATGCCACTGGTGTCTTCAAGTTCATGATGAGTTTAAACCAAAACTAAGAGAGAAATTTTCTCAGATATGATCTTGAGACTACAAGATACCCAAGACACTTCCTCGAGCAAATATAGAGGAATCGTGAGCCTGGACACTGTAAGACGTGATGCTAGCAGCTGGGAACTCCAGGAGTCAGATCCTGGACCTGCCATTTATAAGCTGTCTGACCCTGGGCAAGTATCCTGAGCCTTGATTTGCTAATCACAAAAATGGGAGAATTCCTGCTGCTGCAGCTACAAGAAAAACTCCACGAGACAATGGCTTTGAAGTGTCCACTGCAGGGAAGGGAGTCACTCAAGCCACATCCTTCACAAGGGGCTGAGGCAGGCTGAACCTCTATCTTGGTTAACTCCAAATTGAAGCCCCTATTCCTTAAAATCTTGTATATCTTTAACTCCTGCCTTTCAAAGCACAATATTTTGACAGTGCTATTTTAACCTTGGTATTGGAACCATTCTTTGAAATAAGGGTTTGTGTTTGCATTACTGATAGTATTAGCTCCAAGAAGTATGTAGGTATCACTGTCCTGAATCCAATTCATAATATTATTTCTAGGAACAACATAGATAAAAAAGCAAAAACAGGCAGTGGATAAAATTATGCAAAGTAAATTTGTCATGGAAGGAAAATTGATTGAAAGATCACATACTGCTGGGATCCCAGAAAAGTACAAAAATACCTTATGAAAAATTAAACTTAGTAGAAAAGTGAGGACAAAATAAAATGACAATAGCTGAAACTAACCAGAGAAAATTTTATTACTGACTAGAAACTGATTCAAGAATAAAAAGTTCCTATCAAAAAGATAAAACTGAAAATTGGACTTGGTAGAGTAAGGTTACAAAAAAAAAAAAAAAAGATCCCACAAGTCAAAAGTTGGCATTGGTAAAATTTAATTTGGCAAAAGGCAATGAATGAATCAAATAGGTGGTATAAAATCTATTTATAGCACAATTAACCCTGGTGAAAATAATTTCAGCAAAGCAAAATTGATTTTTTAAATTTGAAATTATTTAACTATGCTGTGCAGAAAACTGATCAATGACTTAATTTGGCTTAAAAGAGTTTGCTTTGAGAAATATTACCAGATGAATATTGTTGATTCACTTCTGATTCATTGTAATTGCTTGGGAATATATAAAGCTAGTAAAGTTCAGTGAATGGGATTAATGCATTCTATACTTATTGTAAGTATAGAATGCTCAACATGCCACCCACTCCATTAAAAAGTTCCTATTATTATTTAATTAACATTCTTATGCTTTCATTGAACTTTTAAACCTAAGAACATTTATTTTCTAATTCTGAAATCCATTTATTATTGAATGTAAAAGGAGTACTCTTCTCAGGTAGTCTCATCTACTCACCATGGGTTGCCCAGCAAGAAGGCCTCGAACTGGTGATAGGCGGAAGCCGTGTTGCCAGCCCTTTGCCCTGGACTTGCTTTGGAACAGGCCTCCTGCCTGGGAAGCCTCCAGGAGCAGGGTGTTGTAGTGTTTAGAAAGTGCCTGCTGGGGTGCGTCTGCCTTCATTCAAACATGAGTTCCCTTTCTGGCTTATGACAGCGAGACCCTCCCAAATTCCTGCATCTTTAGCTGGTGCTGACAGAAGGTGAGTTCAGCGCTGACTTACTGTTTCCCTATGCTGAGGGTGCCTTGTTGATTTCCTGGGCTTTCTCCTTCACTGCTGCCTCTTAGCCCTACAGCTCACAGAGATAAGACTTTCGATGTCAGGATCGACAACATAACAATGCAATGAAGAACAGGCTGTTGACATTCTTTGGACACGATTTGCAATACCCTTTCTTTTCCTGTTACATTTTCATGTTTCCAGGTGATATTTGTTCACCAAATCGTGTCACAAAGCCTAGAGTTTTAATAAAGCGTGTCCTGACCTAGGATCAGTTGCCCCTAGGTTCAGCAGACATTTCTGTTAGGACCTTGGGCAGACTGTTTCTTCTCTGAGCCTTGGTCCCTGTTCTAAGAAGTAAAAGTACTGTCTCGCCTGCTGCCTGGGCATCTTGTTAAAATAAACTGCTTCAATGCCTGTAATGAACATCTCCCCCAAAATGTGATCCTTTACATAGCTCAGTATGTTTTAATCTCTCTATTTGTTCATCTGAAATTCAGAATTTTATGGATTAGAAAATACTGTAAGCAGATAAACGACCTGTACAGCAGATTTCTTGCCAGCATATAGAAGTTGGTAGGTAATGATCACTGACACCACACAGCAGTTTAGAACAGAGATTATCTAGGTACAACCACAGGCCGGGTGTGGCCCATCTCCAGTTTTCATCAATAAAACTTTATTGGAACACAGTTTTGCCCATTGATTATATATTGTCAGTGGCTTCTGGAGTAAAAGGGAAGAACTAGATAGTCTCAACAGAAACAGTGGGGCTACAAAGCCTACAGTGCTGATCATCTGGTCCTTTGGAGACAAAATTTATTGGTCCATGGCTTAGCTTTACCATGGCTTCCCATGTCTTTAGACTTAGCTCTAAATACTTATTTGGCTACACGTCACAGCAGTCTATACGGGGGTACCATCTACATTTTCCAGATGTGTAAATTAAAGCTCACAGCCTGGGAGTGATAGAATCAAGGGTTAACTACAACCCAGTACCATTGCATATTTGGTCACTAGCTTATAGCCTGTAAATCCTTCACATATTTACTTTATAAAGATGTTTTCCCATGTATTGTCATTGCCATATTGTTTAATCTTCATTCTTCAAGCCCCTACTGTGCACCTGAGTTGTTCTATCCATTAGGACACAACCATGAGCAGATGACTTCCTGCTCAGGGAGCTACATTCCAGGCTTTCTGCACAGCCTCTCAGGTACCAGGGACCTTCATCATGCACGTCCTGCCCATCACTTTGACTTACCAAGTGTGACCACCTAAGTTATCACATCTTGCCCCAACAGCGGATCACCTGACTTGCTCCCTGACCTGGAGGTAGGAAGGAAAAGGAACTTGCCTTTGGGGACACTCTTGGTTTTTTGAACTTGATACAGACTAAATATATAATGAAGCATGGTAATGTGGCTTATTTGCTATGAGCTATTTATTGTGGCACTGGGAATTGAACCCAGGGTCTTTGCACTCAGCTACATCCCCAACCCCTTTTTAATTTTCTCTTGTTAAACTTTGAGGAAGAGTCACTAAGTCACCTTGCCTGGGTCACTTGAGGTCCTCCTCCTTGTACTTCTACCTCAAGACTTCAAGGGTTAGGTGCAGGAGAAAATGTCCTAGACAACAAGGACAGAGTTAAACGTTTCAAGATTTAGGTAGACTAATGAATCTCATTGCACATGCAGAGTACTAGGAGTGCTGTAAAACTGCAAGTTCTGAATCTGTGCCTACGGGGTGAGGACCAGGACCCAGAATTCCTAATAAACTCCCAGGCAATGATCCGAGGACCACAGCTTGAGTAGTAAGATGCCAGTGAACAGTCCCGGGTCCTCTAATATGCCTTAGTATTATTGCTAGAAATGTAGAAAATGGGCCCTTTATCAAAGTTAAAGGTCAGAGTTTGGGCAGGCCTCCCAGGCTTGGACCAAAACTTCAATCATCACATGTAGACTCAAGGCACCAGCTGGCCGTCATTCCGTCCACACAAGCTACAGCTTCCTCCTCAGTTTCCCAGCTCCCTGTCCTCTCACTAGCCTCCCCTTTGCCTTAATTTCAGGTACCCGTACCCCCATCTCAGCCCACAGTGTGTCCCATGGTCTGCAGCCAGACCCCCAGCGGACTTGCTGAAATGCACTTTGTTCTCTGCTCAGGTCCAAGCGAGGAGCGGCAGTGGCAGTGTCTTTAGCACAGGCCCGCTGCTCTCAATAATTCTGTCAGATCTACTCGCAGGCGTCCCAGACTGTCTGCCCAGACTGCACAAGCTGGTGATTAAAGCTTCAAACAATAATTAGACCCTTTATTTTCAAAGCAAATTTGGTTTCCAGACCAGACTTCAACATTCATTACAATACAGCCTAATAAAAACAAATCTGGAAGCATATGCTTTTTAAGCTTTTGTGTTATAAAATCTATAAACACTAAAACAACTTTGGAAAAGATAATTCGTGATTCCCCCAGCAAAACATTCTGTGAACCTTCCCCCCATTTCCCATTCAAGTATCCTGCAATTGCATAAACGTACAGAGAACAGTGTGCACCATGGTTTTCCATGTATTTCTGTTACTGCATGACCTTCGTGTTTATTCTGTTTAAAGACAGGATTTCTTACAGCTGACAAGTATAATGTTTGTAAATGTGAAGCATGTTTCCTTTGCACAACATTTCAGTGGTTTTCCTTCCTTCCTTCCTTCCTTCCTTCCTTCCTTCCTTCCTTCCTTCCTTCTTTCATTTCTTCTTCCTTCCCTTTTCCTTCTCTTTGGCCTCTCCATCACTCTGCTTCCCCTTTCTGCATTTTCTTCTCCTATCAGAAAACAATGTTGAATGGACATTCATAATCTCTTACCATATGTTGAATTATATCCCTAGGTTAAATTTTCATTCAGCAATAGAAAGTACATATTTACCCCTTAGTTTGAGAAATTCAGCAACCAAATTAGTATGGCATTGCCATTCTCTCTGAAAATATCATGGGATGATTGCATAACCCCTCTTTTTCTTTTTTTTTTTTTCCTCCCATCTGGGCAATTCTGATATTAATTCAAGTCTCTTACAGCCGTGTTCATTCCTAGGGGCCACTGGGATGGGCCCCAGCTGAATGCAAAGTCAGTCAAACCAGGTCCCATGCTTAGTTTGGCCACTAAGTTACAGCCATGTCTTTCACAAATTACTTTCTGTTCATATGATTCTCTAAGTATGTGATTTATATATCAATTCCTGGCCACATATGGTTATCTTAGAGAATAAGTACACTTAGCTTCTTGCAGAAAGAATTTTTTGTTTGTTGTTGGCTATTGTATCCCCAGCATAGGGTAGGTGTTTGATAAACATTTATTTTTATATTTTGTGAATTGTTTTTAAAAATTATAACTCAGAAATAAAAAAGAGATTTTTACCCTGAATAATTTGATATATCCATGACATCTATGCCTTTGTAAATGTACTGTAATTTTTAAAATAACCTTAATGGGTCCAAATAATCCTGGAATTTTTCTATGGATGTTAGGTAATTCTGACATTTGAATCCCTGGTTGAAAATGACCTCCAAGTTCTAATTTATTTGAAATCATCCTAGCAAGTAGAAGTAATCTGTGCCACTTGGAGCCTTCCATCTTGATTTCAATCTGTCACAATGGGCATTATTATTTCTATGTTATTACATCAACTACGGGGCTCAGAAAGAGTCTGAAGACTTATCCAAAGTGACACAATTATTAAATGTAGAGTAGGGACTAGAACCTGGCTCTGTAATTCTCATCCACCATGGGATTTTGATTTAACAAAACCTTTCTATTACCATTGTGTTGGTTTGTACCACCTTGGCTTTCTTGGCGTTTGATTGATAGTCATCATTAGTGCGGATAATTCAGACTCCTGTGTAATGATCAAGACATTTAGGACAAGGAAGGTACTAATGCCATTCTCAGCTTCCTCTGGAAATTTCTAACCAGAGTTCATTAACTTGTCAGCCTGACTGCCTTCCGAGCACCACACTGATATAATAAAATAGTGCAAATCAATAGAGGCCTTAAGCAGGCTTCGTTAGTCTTCCTTTGTGACTCCCCTCTTTATCCTTCTTTACTATTATTTTCTTTCTCTGGCACTTTAAAAACAAAACTCTTGTCCCTTGGATTGGCAATTCTGCTTTGTTTATATAGTTGAAGTTATTGGGGAAACAAATACAGTCTTTCCCAAATTCACCTATTGCAGTCCAAGAGACTAAGAAACTAACCTTACCTAAAATGACAACAAATTTAAACCTTCCTACAAGATTTAGCAAATTATTTTTTTCTAAAGTACAAAATTGCTCAATAACTGTGTGGGTGAGTATCTAAAAGTTTTGCAGAACTGTTTAATTTATGAAAATAAAAGTGCTGATAGTTTTTGCCCAACCTTTGTAGGATAACTACAAATTTCACTGAGTTGAAAACATTAATAACTACTGATGAGAGTATGAGAATAAGAATGGTTATAAAATACCTTGTTTTTTCTTACTGTCAAATACTTGCTCACTTGGTTCTTTTAGGAACTTTTGGTCTCACTCAACCTTCATCTACAAAAGAAACTATGAGACCTTGCCTAATCTTGGTGAGACAAAGTAGTTCTGTCACCTCTTGGTTTGTGTCTTTTGCAGCATTTCTTAGATTTTGGGAACAACTGACACCATGACATGTGTTTCCCCAGCTGGCCACACTTGGATTTGTCCTGAGGAAACACTGTGGCTACCTTAATATGCTGATCTATTACCAGCAACGGGAGAATTGGTTCAAACCACATCATCCCTTCCACACGTACCTTCGTTTATGTATTTGTCAGAAGCTTGTGTCACCTGTCTTCTTTCCTGGGCTTTTTGAGCAAATTTCCAATCAAGAGACATAAAACAAAGAAGGAAATGACAACTCAAAATATTGAGTGAATTAAATTCCCAAAGCACTTGCAATGGTATATTTTAAGATGACCCCACTAGAGAGGCAGAACAAAACTACTAAAAAGTTTAAACAAGAGGGCATTTACTCCTACAGAGAAGAGTTTAAGAAATTTCTCAAGAAAGAAGAAACTTCAAGCTGGGCTTTTCAGAGTAGGCAAGATTTGAACCAATAGAGCAGTTATTACGGTCAGGATGTTGAGGTCTCTGCCATTACAGACTCGCAATACATTAGTCAGCAACCAGTCTCCATTACTGTAATAAATAATCCCCACCTTCCAGTCTCAGAACTGCACCTTCACTGCAGAGGCAGCTGGGAGATGGAAATGAGCTCCTGGACAAGGCCCTCGTACCTGGGCTGTGCCCTTCAGGGCATTTGGCTGCTTCTCTGCTTTGCCTTTTTTATTGTTGTCGTTGGATTAACAAGAGATAGTCTCTGCAGTGACTGGAATGTAGGAAGCTTTGCAGATGTTCTCAGGAATAACACCTACTGTCCTTGGGCAGGAGGGATGCAGGTGGGATAGAGGAGAAGCAGAGTTGTGATCCTATTAAAGAATAGAACTCTACTGATCCTGCAGGGATCTCTTGGACCCAAGGAGCCTTCAGAGTTGTCCTGAGTTGGGTCAAGAAGCCTCACTGATTTATCACTGGAGTCAACCTATCTCAGGAAGGGAGTATGGTCTTGAGCTTCTGCTGAGGCACAGTCTTCTCAGTGGTCAGTGGTTGGCTGCCCACATCAGGAGTAGCAAGAATGAATGCTTCAGTCCTGGGTGGGGAACCCAGACACCAGCAGTGTCACCCAGTGCGTCCATTTTTATAATGTTGCATTATCGATGACGGTTCCCCTTCTTGTAAAATACGTTAGATTTAAAATTGGCGACTTTTGTCTGGCTTTTCAAGGTGTAGTAAACAAAATCCTTGCCAGATAGCTGTAGACTTCAAATGGCCAGCTATACAAATGATTTTTGGATAATTATACTCTCAGTCAACATTGACTCTGTAAGTCCTTACAAACTAGTTTGATGGTGATTCTCTTCTTACATGCACATTCCACAGTCTTGAGGGCCCTTTGTAGAATAAATCATCAGAGCAGTGTCTCTGATTTGCTAGGCATTCCTTTATTGATTTTGGGGGAGATAAGGTAAAATCTTACTCTTTCCCTCAAAATAAATTTCACTCTTCACTTAAGAAGAAACTTTCCTCATAATATTCTTATAAATATTTGAAAACTAGCTCTCTAGGAAGAAAGAAAAAAAATGATTTATAGTATCTGCCAGTTATCGTGGTATGAATACTCACACTGTAACTGATTTAAGGGTACCAGTGTGAGATCACAGAGCGGGGAAGATATGGTGTAAGCAGTCTCTTATTTCCTCAAGTCACCCAGCCTTCCCCAGACTTTCACCCCAGTGACTTTGTCCACTTGAGTATCAACATCGAGGTTAGATAGGAATGATCTCCCCCAGGTACAAACTAAAAGAGATGAACAGTGATAAAGCTGACTAAAAGTCAGGCAGCTATTCCCATCTTGTGCTGGCAGTACTTTCACAATGTCAGTGGTAAAGGGCTCCCCAGCTGTGCAATAGACCATGCTCATGTTGGTGGACACAGATATATCCTCCGCAGATGTAGCATTCTATCATGTTATATTTTCGTTAAGTGTCCCCCACAGCAGACTGGCTTTTTCAAAGTTACACACTGTATTTAAGCAACACAGCGCTGGCCCGAATCCTTACCATGTGGGATGTGCTCAGTACACTTTCATTGACTTCTTGGCTGAAATGACAGAGACAACCTGGTCAACTGAACAAGAGTCAAGAATCCAGAGGGTAGGACTCATAAAACTTTCTTGAACAGAGGGTGGTGCCTAAGATTATGACGGGCACCCTAGGATGAACCACATAAGCTCCAGAATATATCTTCTCTTCGAGGCAGCAGAGGCATTCAGGGAATGGATAAAACACTCAGACAGGCACAGACAAAGATCATCTGAGATACTTAGAAAGGATACAGTGTCACTGCCTTCAAGGGACCTGTACTCCTGCACTGGAAGCCAGAGTATTTTAGCTGTTCCTCAAAGACTGAGCATGTGTTTTAAAAAGTATTCACATGGAGTTGGGGATTTAGCTCAGTGACCTAAGTGCTTGCCTGGTAAACACAAAGTCCTGAGTTCAATCCCAGATACCAAAAAAAAAAAAAAAAAAAGTAGCCACACGAGAAAGGTTCAGGCAGAGGGTACAAGGCATGGAAGAGTGAAGAGTGCAGTGTCTTTGTGTTGAAATTCACAGATCAAGAACTCTGTGGGTACCGGTGGAAGTGGGTAGAGTTATAGAGACCAATCCTTAGGGCCATCAGTGTGTGCCAGCTACTGCTACTGGTCAGGACTAGATACGAACTTTGTCTTTGTTAAGCTTGCCTCAGTTAATCATCAGGTCTCAGGAGTTCAGTGGTGAGCTATCACGGCTGTAATATGTGTCCACTTCTCTCCCTGGAAGAAAACAGCCCAGATACCAAATAGGAATATATGAAACATTGTCCCAGAGAGAAGGTGTGGCCAGAGAGCTACAGCTTGAATGCACATGCCTTGATAATGCTGCATTCCTGGAGGAGTTCCCCAATAGCTCCTGTAATATGAGATGGCAAGCATCTGCTCTGTACCAACGCTAAAGGACTGATCACAAAAATGAAAGTGCAATTATAGAAAAATTATCCCTGGGCTATGACCACATTGCATGAGTATTTTATTGCCACCACAACTCATGATTTCAATTTTCAGGACTGAGAGTCACTGCTGAAGCCTAATTTAAATTCTTGCTATGAGAGTCCATTTTTTACAGACCTGTGTCAATGCAAAGTGAGCCGATTTGGGTTTAATTCCTCTTTACTGACCTCAATTACGTCCTGAGGGAGGACCAATGAGATAGGGAATCCAAAGGACACTGTGCTACTCACGTGTGACATTTTTACTTTTACTTCTGATCAACCACAAGAATAGGTTCTAGACTACTGTTCAGTTCACATTTAAAATGATGAGTTTTACACCTGGGTTTTAATATCTGAGTTTCTGTTTAAAGGAAAGATTGTCCCTGCCTTTGAAAGTCAGGAACATGACAAAATATTTTCTAAGTCTATAAAAATAATCCTCAGACCACCTTTGAACAATAAAAGAAAACTTAATCCTGTCCTTTAATAATGTCAAGAGTGAGTATATCACTGAAAAAATATTGATGTAGACTCAAATCAATACTAGCCACTACTTGTCACTGTTTATCTGTGCCTAGAAAAAGTCACTTCATCTTGCTGAGACTTGGTTTCTCTCAAAAAAGTTGATATTAACATAAAGAAAGGTGCTTAAGTTGTCTTTGTTTTTATCATTAAAAAGATATCTTGAATCCAACAGATATGAACATTCCCTGCATGTGCAGATACACCCAATACCTGCTAAAGTTCATGTCGTAATGATGTACAACTCTTGGCATTCAAATAATCTCCAGAGACTTTAATGTGTTGCAATACTGATCCCGCCTCAGGAGTTTTGCCCTTTGTATCCCTTAGAAAAGACCCAAAAGTTCAAGATTATGTGACTGCTGTCATATAAAAGTCTTTTTTTTTAAATAAGACTTTGCAAGATGGAAATTCATAAAGTCAGGGTAGACATAACGTCCACAGAATCATGAACTAACTACCCACAATTGCGGCAAAGCCACCAGGGCAGGGATCTAAGGGTGACCTCACTGGGACAGCTAGTAGCCCACTGGTTACCAGGGGCAACCTGGATGCCTGGGTGATAGCATCTCCTTTCCTAATTTCCGCCATTTTTCTGACTGGAATGACAAGGAAAGGCTTCTGAGAGGAATTGGCATCTTTGGAGTTTATGTGGGAAAGGCATCTGGGTGAAATGGATGATAGAAGGCTAAGAAAAGCAGGAAAGCATAAAACCTATTTGGCAAAGACTAGATAGGATCATTTGATCTAAAGCAGATGATCTCAGTAGATAAAGGCAATTAGAAGTCAGAGCTCCACTTTTAGAAGTCTTTAAATATCAGACTTAGAGGACAGAGATGGCTGCACCACAGGTAAAGAAGAGTTGGTACTTCATATGCTCATTTCTTCTAACCACAAATGCCCACTAAGTGCCTACTCTGTGCTACCTTAAAGGGGGAAGAAATAGTATTTCATGATGCCTGCTCTAGAAGGATATCTGGATGGAGGGCCATAAAAGGAGATGCCAGGGTAGCAGGTGAAGCAAAGTAGGTTGTGGGGAGGATGGAGCAGGTAAGAGAAGGCTCTGGTCTGTGGGGGTCAGAACATGACAGTAACGAGAAATCTTTGGGGTGGAGCCAACGAGCACAGCTTAAAGGAACATTCTTCATTTTGTCGATTTATTGGTAGTCTCAGCACTTACAGTATGCATCCTTGACTTATTGCCAAGTATTTCACCGTGTTTCTTTCAAACAATAGTATGGCACCTCACATACAATTTAAGAATCTCCTAACGATACACTTTCATTTCCTGGTTTCTGGGCCTTTGTGCTATTGCTCTGAAGTATTTTGATTCATCATGTGTTATAGATCGTATATTGTCATTAGTTCTGTTTTAAAATAATTACCTTTTCAAGATATTTTTTAAAAGATAGAAAACATCACATTTCCCCCATTTCTTGTGCTCCTCATTCCTTTGAAGAGCTGGTGTTTTCCATCTGATACCATTTTCTTTCTTGCGGAAGGACTATTTAACATCTCAAAGTGAAATTTTGCTGGTGATACATTTATTTCAGCTTTGTATATCTGATAAACTCTTTTATGTGTTCAATTTTGGCAGATATTTTCATGGGGCATAGAATTATGAGCTGATAGGGTTTTTTTTCCTTTGAATATTTTGAAGGTTTGCTCCACCGTCCTCGGATTTGCTCTGCTTGTAATGAGGCATCCGCCATTGTTCTTACCTCTGTGTGTCATGTTTCCTTTTTCCCCAGCAGCTCTTGAAGGTTTTTTGTTTTGTCTTTTTAATTGTTTTAAGCAGTTTGATTATGATAAACATTCTAAAGAATGACTCAAAACAGCATTAAAACAGAGGCTTGAGGGCTGGGGATATAGCTCAGCCGCACAGCACCTGTCTGGTGAGTGCAAGGTTGTGAGTTCGATCTTCAGCACCAAAAAAAAAAAAAAAAGAGAGAAAAGAAAGAAACAAAGAAAAAAAAAAAAAGAGGCTTGAGCCCTGGGAAGAGTGAGCCTGCATGATTTAACTGATACTGGCAGTTTCCCTTTAGAGCCAGTGATAACCATCTCAACAGGTAAAGAAGTAGCAGCAGTATAGAATCCACACTAAAAGAAAAACAATACTTAACATTTGAAGAGTGCTCCATATGCAAATGCAGCATATGTGGGTATATATGTATATATATATGCATACACATAAATAAAGATACTGCTCTATGTGAGATCTAGGTTCTAAGATACCTAAGATATTGTCCTAATATTAATATATATATATATATGTTAAATTACAAAATGTAAGTGCTTGAGAGTTGATGCTTTTTAGGTGTTAGTTACTAGATATGTACCCACACTTCTATACCTGCAACAGCCTCATGGTGGAAGTACCTTTATAGTCCCCACTCTGCATGTCAAAACTGTACCACAGAGTGGTGAAATAATGATACAGCATATTACTAATGACAAGCAGAGGTAGATTGGAATATAGGCCATGAGATTGACAGTCATACCCTCAGTCACTGTCCTAAACTGCCTTTTACAGGAAATGATAGCCAAGTACACCAACAACAGTACACGGACAAGCCGAAGCCTTCTCTGTTTTAAATATTCCATGTTAAGTGGGGAAGGAGGATGCTCTTTTGTAGACAGAGAGGCTACTGCTTGCAAGGCAGTGACCTCCTGTCTGATCTCCCTGCCACTGGCTTAGGTGCTGTGATCAGCACTAATGGAAAATGCCCATCATCCTAGAAAGGAGACCTCTCTCTATGCAGTCACCGCAGTGGATGAATGAATTACTCTCTGGTATTGCCCAGTGTGTCCACCAGCAGACAGAAACTCCTTTAGGTGAAGGAGAGGTCACCAACATGTTTGTATTATGTAGCAACCCAGCCAGCAGAAGGAAGTAACAAAACCACACCAAGATTCTTGGTATACTCTTTCTACTCTACCTATGCCTGAGATAATGACAGGCATTATTGAATGAAGCCTTCCAGAAGCTAAGTGCTTTTCTCACATTATTTCTAATCTTTAAAATAATAGCACCACATTGGCTGGTCTTCCAAACCTTTGTATCTTTTAACTTAGCTGTCGACCTACCTACATCTCAACTGCTTTGCCTGCACGATGAAGCTGACCATGGTAGCTGCTAAAATGCTGTTTTGAATACTAAGGCAAAGTGTTGAGAAAATTTGGAAAGTGGTGAACATAATGCCTGATGTGTGGGAGTATGTAGTACATGTAAGATGCTGGTATGGTTGTCTCTGGATTTCTTCTACCTGGGAGTTTCCGCTGTGGCCGTCAACACCAGCCCAGCTGTCCTGCAAGGCGAGTTAGCATTCAGCCACCGTCCTGCCATTCACCCGCCGTCTGGGTCTCTGCTAACAGTCAGTAAGCACAGTTTAGCATCTCAGTGGATGGCAGAGCTCCACACAGGCTCATTTTGCCTCCTCAACTAGATTAATTTATCACTCATTCAATTCCTGTGTTGTTTGAGTGCATGCCAGGTGCCAAGCACTGCACTGGTTTACCGGGGTTAGGATGGCAAAGAGGAAGGTAAAAGTCAAATCCCAGCCTCACGGCTCTTTTGTGCTGATGGAGGGAGGCAGGCACAGAAATCAGTAAAATATGTTCTATTGTAGATGGCGACCGGCGATACGGGCACAAATAAAACAGCGGGGAAATAGGAGGTGTTGGAGCTATGATGCAAGTTTGGATATTGAGGTCAGGAGAGACGTCACTGTGTGGGCAGAATCATCTCTCCCACTTCATAGGAAAGGAAACTGACTGTCAGAGAGGGGTGGTAGATTTCCTAATACCACACAGCATGGGTTTAGAGGTAAACACAAACCAAATGTGTCAACTTCCGGTCTGAGATATGTCTTGATCGCAGGTGGAAATTGTGCTCAATTTGTATTTCTGGATTGAAGCCAACGGTCCCACAGACCTCTTTATTGTATCTGAAACAGATTTTTTTCTCACCCTTCTCTGGAGTCTTCCTCTCCTGCATGGTCTATTCTTGCTTTGTCTCATAAGTTTTAATGCCCCACTTGAGTAAGAACCAAGGGCTAGCTCACGCCTCCGGAGCAGCGCCAGGGTGGGGTACACTAGCTGGTCCCTTCCTGGGAATGAGAAGTGGTCATTCCCCTGGGGGACCGAGTTCCCAGAGACATACGGCTGCAGAAAAGAGTGAATTTCAGCTCCCCCACCTCCAAGGGCTTTTGTGCAGCATACAACCTTCACCACAATAAATGGCAACCTGACACCTCCTCTGATACAATTTTGTATTTCACACACCATTTAACTAATGGAAGTCACATACTAGGCACACAGTGAATCATGGCTGAGTAGAGTCTTCCCCATTTTTCATCTCCTAATATGATGAAGACCCTTTTTATTTCAGCTCATGACAGAGGACATGAATTAAAGTACTCCACAAAGACAGTATTTATTGAGCACCTACTATGTTAGGAGGTTGACTGGGGATATAGGGGATACAGCTGTGGAAAACTTGACAAAATCCCTGCATTTATGGGGATTATCTTCTAGCAGAAGAAAAAAAGCAGTAGATGCTATAAATATCTATGGAATATGTTGGATCTTTATACTGCAAAGAGAAAAAATAAAGCACAGCAAGGGTGTGAAGTTTCAGGGGTAAATGTCCAGGAAATGCCGTGTCGTGTGGTAAAGGCAGGCCCTATAGAGTGGGCATCTTTAATCCGAGTAAGTGCAAGAGCTACTGTAGTATAAGATAAGGGGTCCCAAAGGGGCCCACAACTTTATCCTTGGTACCTAGCAATATGTTGCCTGTCACGGCAAGGGAGATGGGGTTCAGCTAAGGACTTGGAGGTGCAGGGATGATCCTGAATTGCCCTGATGGGCTTAATGGAATCACAAGCAGGCCATCAGACAGAGAAAGAAGCCAGAGCCAGAGAGAGATTGAAAGATCTCCTGCTGGCTCTGAAGATGGAGGTAGGGACCATGAAGGAGGAGTGCAGGTGGCATCTAGAAAAGGGGGTGGCTCTCTTCCAGAGCCTCCAGGAGGAAGCAGCCCTGCCCGTGCCTTGGTTCTAATGAGATTGTTCGGGGCCATCTGTGATACAGAAAATACTATAGCACGCTAAATTTGTATTGTTTTAGTCACGTGGGACATTAAGACAGCACTAGGCAGATAGGGAGGGCGGGCCATAGCAAGCAGGGAGAACAGCAGGCCCAAGGCCCGGATGGCAGGGGTGCTCCTGATGTGCCCTGGATGCTGCTGCAACCGGCCTGAGCGAGAGCGGGTCAGGAGAACTCGGAGTAGCAAGGCATTGTGGACCGCTGCCTCTGTTTACTGCAGTGCCAGGAGGTCCCAGCGGATGTCACTCGGTTCGTGCTTCAGCAGGATCACTCTGGCTACCAGGGTCGGGGGCGTGTAGAGGAAGTGGGGGCAAGGCCAGAAGCCAGACACCTATCAGGAGGACCCTGCTGTAATCCAGGCAAAAGATAATGCTAGCCTGGGTGGGTTTGGGGGCAGCTGGAGAAGGGTAGGGGGTGAGGAACCTCCACATTCTGAGCATATTTTGAAGATAAAGTTCATTAACCAGACAAATGATAAATATGACATGTGTGAGATTACCTGGAAAAGGTCTCAAGTAAAATCCTTTTAGTAGATCAAAATCGTTATGTGAAAAGAGGAGGTGGTTTATAATAGCCCAGGATCCAAGTGCAATGACCTAGGTCCAGTCCTGGTTCCTCTATGCACCAGAAGCAGTTCCTGGGAAAAGTGTTTAACTTTCCCGGGCCTCAGTTTCCCCCTCTGTAACATGGGAGCATAATGATACTGCATCCCAGACCATGTCAGTGTTGAAGGAGAAAAGTCTTTGCAAGACCTAGTACCTGATTTATAGCAAGCACTCAAAAATTTTCTTTCTCGTGTTCTAGAAGTCACTGATTTTCAAAGATACTTCCGTGCTGGTAAAACAGACTTCAGTATGAAGAAATACTGGAAAATAAATGAAACAGAACAGTCCCTTCCTGTGGGGCAAGTTCACGGAAGAACTGGGATGCCAACATGGTTCACTTGGTCCCACAGTAGATTTTCTGAGCTCTGTTATCAAATGGTTTTTGTATTTGCCTACGCTGATTGAGAAGGAGTACCCTGATTCTTCTGTCTTTTAAGGAAGAATGAGTATTACATGGCCATTGAATATTTATCACATGCTCCCCTCTTTTTTAAGCAGTTGTTTTACCATCCTGACATCAAACTACTGGGCCCAGGGAAACCTCAGATGTTGAAGAATATCAAATGTGTTTTCTTCTCTTTTCTTTTTTTTCCCTTTTTCATGGTAGATCTGATGCACCTTTGAACCTTCAAAGCACGCAGTAATCAATGATGTGCGGAGACATGCGACACTGCACGCATCACTGTGCAGATGAATTTATTAATGTAAACTGCATCGTGTGGAATCGAGGGTTGGGGCTGAATTAAAATGTGAGGATCTGTAATTCAACAAAAAAAATGGAACAAAGGGAGGAGAGAGACAGAGTAGGCGGATGAAAGACACTTTGCTGAATCGGGAATTCACTGAAAAGAGCTACATAAAAGAGATTACTGCCTAAGTAGGTTAATATAACGCTGGTGTCTTAATTAAAATGTCTCCAAAATAGGAGAAAGGAATAGGGCTGGAGGTGTCCAGGAGGAGTAACTGAAAGAGAAGAAATTTACAGGGGGAGAAAGGTAAAATCTGGGATAAATATTGAAAATAACTTCCTAAACAAAATAATCTTGAATTTCAACCATGTAGAGAATATTTAAAAGTCGGGTGGACAAAGGGGACAGCTGATTTTGGCAGCCAGTGTAGGAAATAGCTTTCTATTTTAAAAGCATGCAGCCTTAACATCAAGAAGTCAATCATCAAAAGCAAAGCAAATAAAAACAGAAGGAGCAAGGATCTTGAAAGTAGGCCACATCCAGAGACTCCGTTGTGTCTTAAGCTTGGTTTCAGTGCTTTCTAGTTCCTCCATCTGCAACTGTAACTGAGGAAGACTTGGGCCATTCTCTAGGATGGGGTCGGCTTTATCTGAGTCGCTGGGGATGTCTGCTTCCCCTAGATCACTGCGCAGTTCTATCTAAGAAGCTTTGCTTTTCCATCTTCCTTAGGGGGCAAGGGAAAGAAGCCCCTGGTTTTGTGTTTGAGAAAGTCATGTGCTGTTCTTCTGAATCCATCCTGGAATAACCAGCGCCATCCGTCCCCCTCACCTGGGTCTCTCCTTAACTGACACACACGACATGGAACCTCACTGCAGGCAGCCACTCCATCCACATTAACAGCCAGCACAGCCCCCTGCCACCTCAATGAGGCGACCTGGTTGCCAGGAAGAGCAGAGCACTGTACCCGCCACTCGGATGATCCAGTGCATCCGGAGCCTAAGTGCAAAGGCAAGGCTTGTATCTTCTCCAAGGTCACCTGGAGGAGAAAAACTCACACGTATTTGTGGAACAAGAAAAGACGATATCAACTTGCCATGTGATATTAGATAGCATGCATTGCATAGATACCATTTATTAAAGTTTTAAAAAACTAAGCTTGCATCTCCATCTGAATGGGACCTGGCATTGGAAACCAGAAATTAATAGAAATTATCTTGAAGCTACCGTCCAACCCTGAACTGGACAGCAACCTGCATAATGTCCATATTAGGTACCGTGCATGTGCATGTGTGTGTGTGTGTGTGTGTGTGTGTGTGTGTGTATTCATGTACATTTCCTGGGCAGGTACAGAAGACCAGGGATGAGAGGCATGAATGGATCAGGGAAGAAGCCACAAACGAAGCCACAAAGTCCTGATAGACTATACCGTCTGTCTTAGTCACTTTTCACTAGTTGCTGAGCCAAAATACCTGATGCCCAAAATTAGGGAAGGAAAGGTTTATTTCTTACAGTTCTCGGGAGTTTTAGTCCATACTCAGTTGGCTCCAAGGCAGTGTGGCGTGGCGGGGCAGTCACTCATGGTGGCTGCAACAGCAAGGTGCGCTAGCAAGAGAGAAAGAGAGGAAGCAAGAAAGAGGAAGACCCTCCTCCCTTACAAAGTATGTCAGCTCCACTCCTGGGTGGGTGCAGCACTGACATCATCAATCCCAGTGCTAGACAACAAACTGACCACAAATGCCAGACTCAGCCCCATCAAAAGTATATGAGGACTTGGGGGGACATAGTATTACCTAATACACCATCTTTAGGTTATGATCAGACAGACACATTGCTCTGGCAGGATGAAGTCTATTCCAGCGGTTACCGGTGGTTTGGCAATGTCGTAGAAACACTGACCCAGCTATTGTGCTTCTAATCCATTCTAAGGAATCCTCACTAGAGAAGAAACAAGCAAGCAAATAAAAATTTTATATAGTGCCCTTTTATTTATATTTTATTTGTAGTAACAAGCAATTGGAATCAGGTAAACATATGACTGTAACAACCAGGGAAGAGTTTAATACATGATTTACTAAATAACATCTAAAATTGCATTTATGGAATTTCTAACATGAATGGGAAGAACACAGAATTTATCAGTAGGTTCAAAAAGCAAACTATGGAGTTATTCAGACCCTCCAATGTTAATAATATAAGAAAGATGTATTTGAAACCTGTGTATGTAAAAATACTCTTTTGTTTGTCTGATACAAGATTATAAATAAAATTATCTTTCTTCTCTTTGTTAATATGTCTTCTAAAATGAACCTATTCTATTTAGAATTAGGAAAAAGAAGTTTTTAAAAATGAAGTGAAACAAAACCTATGTATATATAAAAATTAGTTGGGACAGTTAGAGAAAAAGAAAAACAGAATGTTTATTATTTGATATTTGGATCCAATTTTGCTTTTTGAATTACATTTTTTATTTCTGCTTAAAAAAAGGTCTTGAAATCTTTAAAAAAAAGGACAATTTAGCATATTGGTAATGAGGTTTTTTATTCAGTTATGCATTGAATAATATAAATTTCCCTCTGAATCCAAAAAATAAAAATAAAAAAATAAAGATGAAGTGTGATTTGACACGGCAATGTCACCCACTGTAGTTCATTGCTCAGAACAGGACACACACACTCAAGAGCACACAGCTGCACACTTTGGAAACTGTAAAACCCAAAACATACAGAGATGGGTGGGTTATGTGGAGAAGTCAAAACTTGAGATGTGAGACCAACCACTGCAGTTTTCTTTGATTCTGTTGTTTTTTTCTCCCTAGCTGTGCCTCAGGAGTGAGGTTCCAGTCACATAACAGAGAAGTGACCAGGCAGATAGCTAAGACTTCTGCAGAATCACAACTTTCCAGAGAAACTAGGCAAAGGAATCCCCTACAAGGGAATGTTGGAAAGGAAAGAGCTTTGTTGGAGGTGGTAGTGGTGATTCATTCTTCAGTTACAGAAATAATTTGGCAAATAGTATGTGCTTAGTAAATATTTGTCCAATGAATTAATTAATTTTGAGGAAAAATCCGCTTTGGAAACTGATGTACTATCGCTGCAAAGACCAGCATTGCCTGACTTCTTTCCAGCATGGGGAAATTCCCTTTTCTCCACTTAACACCAGAGGAGACAGTTTGCGTTTCGTCTGAAAAATGCAGAAGTTCCTGCAATTAGCGACTAAAGTCCTCTTGAATG
The DNA here is from genome assembly GCA_004363535.1 of Dasyprocta punctata. Classification (NCBI taxonomy): domain Eukaryota; kingdom Metazoa; phylum Chordata; class Mammalia; order Rodentia; family Dasyproctidae; genus Dasyprocta; species Dasyprocta punctata. The sequence goes on from RJWM01003391.1 coordinate 108,424, forward strand.
AGATCTCATAATCAGAAAGGCTCAGGAACTATAAACTGAGGGAACTGCCTAATTTTGTCTGTCATGGAGTATTGTTTCTGGCGCATTTGCTTATTGAGTGGAGTTGAGGATGAAATTTGTCTACACTTGCGTCATTCGCTCTGATCTCTGACTGCCCCTCCTCTTGGTCTGTCTCTGTCTCTGTCTCTGTCTTCCTTCCCCCCTTTAGGTGTATAGTCAAGATCTTGGCTATGAGGCAGAAGCACGAGGCATTTCCACTGTACTGTGGTGTGCTGCTGGCCACAGAGGTCACCAGTGACTGCAAAGGAACCACACCCTTAGGTCAAATAGTGACATTGACTGCGCCCCACCCATGCACCCTTGGGCTTTGCCATTAAAGCACATGAAGTCAACTACCAACTGCCAGTTCCGCATCTCTTTGCCCAATCACAAACCTGGAGAACAAACATCCCAGGGGAGCCTTCAGTAAATGTCCAATGGGAACTGATGTCTAAATCCTCCAATGCCCTCACTCCTCTGAGCCACGTGCCCTCCACTGGCTCCTAGAACGCTCAGCTGGCAACTTGCTCATTAATGCTGTCTTCCTTAGCTGCTTCACTTCCCTGTCTGGCTTCTCCATTCTCTGACCACCTGGAATTAGCCACCCAAATGAGCCACTTGCTCTCAAATCCTTATCTCAAAGGGTGCTTCTGGGGAAGACCAGGCTGAGAATGTTGAATCCAGGTTGTTGCAATTCTACTGTGCAGTGGCCTCGTGTATGAAAAGGGGACAAAGCGCCACAGAATCCTTCAGGGGTGCTGCAGTAGAGCAGGCACAAGGGGATGATCTTGGGAGGAAATGGGATCCTGGGGAATGAAGAGTTTGAATCCAGGGAAAATCCCCTAGGTGGATTCTGGACGAGCTGGAAACGCAGTCGTAATGGAGCATAGTAGACACCAGAGGCTATGTTCGTATGATGTAAGCGTCCAACTCTTCAACAGCTGAGACCCTCCCGTGGGGGCCAGAGTGGTCGGGAAGGACAGCATTCTCGATTCCATTTAGGATGCTTGGCGTTTGAGGAGTCTGGAGATAATCTTGTGTCATTTACTGTGAAACTTCCTCAAGGGAAGCAAACACCCCATAAACACCGACTGAATGGTAGAGAATTGTTTTTCCGAGGGTGGCTTTCCTAATGGGGCCTTCTCCGAAGGCCAGCTGCACGCTGATGGGCTCATACTGAAGAGGCCAGCAGAGTTCCTGGGCTTCGTGTTCTCACATTTAAAATGCACACTCAGACTAATACAGCTGTAGGGGCGGGAGCACATGCGTGTGTTAGAAAAACAAGCCCATCTGTAAAGCACGGCAAGGTGCCCCCAGGTGTTCATGAGGAGCTATTTAACATGAATATTTGATCAGTGCCAGAGCAGATAGAGGGAAATTGTAGCCATTATATTCTCATCACCATCACACGTGGCTGAATGGACTTCTGACTAAAGAATCTAAATATGTTTAAAACATTTTTCACCTCCAGTGAAAACTAGCACACCCTGATTCGTGTTGCTAATGCTCCTGGTAGCCTTGTGAAATATTTCACAGGGAGTTGTGTCTTAGCCATGTAGTTTGGCAAATTTTCATCCCCAAAGCCTGTGCGTTTTGTTTTATTTTTTAAGCAGCAATTCAAATGTGAGCCAGCTGACATTGTAGAGACAATGGTAAAAGCTGTAGGGTCATTATTTGTTGCTATTGTACTTGTGTTTTATTTTTGAAATTGTGCTTTTCAAATGTGGGGCTGAATACAGTATAACAAGCAGAGGGAAACAAAGACTGTTTAAGAGCATTTGCTCTTCAGGGGTGGCCCCCAGCTCGGACAGTGGTCAGACACAAGGTCAGATCCTAGACTTTTGTGTAAAGCCACTCAGCGGCTTCTGGCACCCTTTAGGACTCAGAGAAGCCCTCTCCTGAGCCTCCTGGAGCCATCCCCTGCCCACCTCTTCCGTCTCCGGTCATTTCTTTCCTCTGCCTTCTCTCCTGCTATGACACAGGCCTGGAACCCAGGCCCTTCCTGCTTCCCTTTATCCAGATGCGTTCCCTGGTCCCTCTGAGATCAGTTACCTAACTGTCATTTCTTCTGGAAAGCAGTGGCCGCCCGCTGAGCTGCCCAAGTGCTGACTTCATTTGTCTCCACCGTATACCAGGCAAACACACTTGGAACACTCTCCACTCAGATCATGTCACCGGCCCCGGGTGCCAACACACAGAGACTTCCGAGTCACACTTTCTGATCCTTGCATACACCCATACTGCTTGTACATACCCAGTGTTACTTGCAATGACTTGTTTTTGTTTTTAGTTTCTTCTTTTTATTTTAAAGAGAACTAAAAGAAAACCAATGAAAACAATACAGAATTTCAAAACAAGATGATGGGAAATTAACAGTCATTCTGGATTGCATACTGTTGTCTTCAAAATAGTTGCTCAGATGACTAGATACAGGCATGCGAAATTAATCAAACAGCAGAAGCACCAACTATTCCCTTCAGTGAATGAGTAGTGCAATTATCTTAGCTATCTTGTATGTGTGTATATATCTATATCTATATCTATATCTATATCTATATCTATATCTATATCTATCTATCTATCCATCCCCCTTCCTTCTGTCTCCTTTCCCCCATCCCAGTTGTTGTTTCCTTTTGAGCAGGTTCTTTCCCTTTCACAATATCTATTGTACCTTTTGGATCTCATTTACTCTCTCAATTCCTTACACTAGGAAGACTTTAACTGACTTCTTTCTTTCCAAATGGGGAGCTCTGGGGAGCTGGGACTTTTCCTGCTTTGTTCAACACCTGGAAGCTACCATGGTACCTGGTTCCTAGACTAGGACCAAAAATATCTGGACAAATAAATAGTAAAGGTATACAGAAATGATACTTCAATAAGCTTGCAGTTGTGTGAAAGGACAGGACAGTGACATAACGGAAGAATATCCTGTGCACTGTGGGAATCTAGAGGGAAAGCAAGGTTACTGAACTTAGCAGAGTCAGTAGTGAAGTCTTCCTGGAGAACAGATAGAATGTGGGTGTTAGCGCCATGCAGGAAGCAAAGAAGGAAAAGCATGGTGGGTTGGAGGAATTGCATGGAGGTCCTCAGTCTCCCTGCTGGAGTGCAGCTCGCATGGGCGTAAGTTCCTGAAGGCCAGGCGGAATGGGGTCCTGGAAGTCATTTCAACCTAGAGGCTACACCAGGCGAGCAAGTGCTCTAACACAGCGGGTGGTGTGGTGGGATTCAAATCTGGTCAGAGCATCAGGCAAGGGATCGGGGAGTGGAGTTGATGTGGGACACAGGCAGACACAGGCAGACACTGCTGTGGGCTGTCATGAAAATGGACCACAGCAGTAAACCCTCATAAACCCGATTTCAGCCAGCATTCGTAAAAAACAACCCCTTCTCCTTTTTCATAGTTTCATAATTTTGTGGACTCCCAGAGACCTACAGAGAAAATGAAATAAAGGGAAACCGTTTGAACTTCTCTCCTCTTAAGCACTCAGTCTTGCTTGGCTTTATCTCATGTGCATTAAGTGCATCTCTTAGCCACCCTGTTATATGAAGGACGTGAACAACTCTTGCCCCTTAAATATCAATGTGTATAAAAATCGGCATGTGCACACGTAGTTTTGGTAAAACTAAGTTTGCAGAAGAGTTCTCCAGCATCCTGCCATTTTGGTGAACATTGACTTCGAATATCTCTGCTTTGCCGCACTTGTTCATTTTATCTGTCTCTGGGTCTTCTTGATCTTTCTTCCTTTGCGTCTTCACCAATTGTTTCTTTCATTTGCTCACAGGTGCAACTACCGTGTATTTGGTCTGTGGATCGGTTAGGGCAGACTAACTACTCTAGCAAAGCAGAAGTTAAAAGCCAACTAACTGCACTGGCAGGCAGTCACGCTGAATGTTCCCAGGGTCCAGACATTGCCCACCTGTCACTCCACATGTCCTAGGGCAAGCCAGTGAGACTGAGAGGCTGTGACATCAAGACAGAGAGAGAGACAGAGAAAGGAAGTTCCTGGTGATTAGAAATATATAGGTCTATATGGTGTGTGTATACACATGTGTTTTCCTTTCTTTGTTTTTTTTTTCTTCTTTTTGTTTGAAGAGTGAATGTGTGTTTAGGTGTTTTTGGGAGTTGGCAGAAATGTCAAGAAAAGATCATCTGTTTCATCCTTTATCTCTTCTTGGTGACTTTCTTTTATTTTTCTTTTACCCATATTACACTTTAAAAGTAAATTACGTATGGTTATATATTACATTGATTGTTCCCTTGTGATAGAGTTCTACATGTTAAATTGCTTATAGAACATGAATACTGATAGGCTATCTAGGGTAACACTATTTTTCTTAAATTTATCTTTGAAGCATGAATGGACCCCATGTCTAATCTTTACAAGAATTGTGTCCTGTATTTTTGTCTGCTTGTTTGTTTTACTTTTCAAGTGTCTTCCTACTTTGTAGTGAGCAAAATAGACTACAAAAATGACTCAGGGATATTTGAAGAGGAACTTTATGAGCAACTTATCAATTACAGCAATTATACAGAAGGCAACGTGTGGAATCCATACCTGCTACAGATGATTCTGAGAATAGGTGCTGTTTAGTTTAGAGGGAAGAACACACAAGGAATGTAAGAGCCAGCATTCAGGCACCACAGCCGGTTCCCCGCCAGGAGCGAGCTCTTATCGTACAAAGAAGGAAAGACTTCGCTCGTGCAACTCCGGAAAACAAAACCGGTCCCATGATACAGATCTCAGCCTAACAGAAAGGAGAATTTTACAGCAAGTTTCTATGGATTCAGTTACCTGATGCACCTTTTAGCTTTCCAGGAAGAAAAAAAAACCGAACTAATGCGACAACTTTATTGTTGCCACAAAGAATATGTTCACGTTAAGGAACAAATCAAAGTAGAAATATAGACAGCCTTTTAACTTATTTATCAAACACAACTGTGGGTCAAAGCCTGTGCGCTAGGTACTGTGCTAAACCCATGACCTATTTAATATTTTAAAAACCTTTCTAGACACCTGGTATGTGCCGGGCCTCTGCTCGGCACTGAGGGACACGGCCGCCCTTTTGAAGCTGCTGGGTTTGGGTAGAAGATAGGCATCGGGAAAATAATAGCACTGAACGAGTGTGTAAGCACAAGCTGGGACAAGTTTCTAGATAGAAAACACGAGGTGCAGGCATCTCCACAAGCAAGGAGAAGAAAGAGCCCAAAAATGGTGTATGAGCTGTGAGTGGAAGGTGGCTGGGGGCCACGCACGGGAAAGAGGAGGGTGAGAAGGAAGGGCATCGTGGTGAAGGCCCCTCGGTCAGGTGCGGGTGTAGCTGAGAAGCAGAGGCAGGACAGAGATGTCACCTAAGGCCAGAGACATCATTGAGAGCTAAGCTGCTGGGTCTTCCTGGTTTTAGTAACACTGGGAACTTCATCCTTTATCAAGGGGCTGCATATACTATATTAATGAGGGAACAGAGTGTTTTTAGGTCTCTCTGGGTGCTGGGTGAGAACTCCCAGAGTTACCCCTCATTTCAGATGCCCTGATGAAGCCA